>OX940796.1:5840488-6112988 GCA_954870985.1 Trifolium fragiferum
AGAAATAATAGACTCAAAAGAAGGTCTTCAATGGCATGTAGCCAATATACATACAAGATCATTATTCACACATAAAACACATTAATTATTAAATGTATAAAAACTTAGAGCCATTGTAATTATCAAATATGAAAATATGCACCAAGCACCATTTTTTATTTCATGGCACCATAAAGAATTAAACACTATGTATATCTTACTCGATCGTATAATTGCAAACTTACATTTCTTGATCATTAAACACTATTTATATTTTGTCCCCGTGAGTTTAGTTCAGTTGGTAGATATATCGCATTTTATGTGCAGGAGCTGGGGTTCGAACTTAGATACTCCACTTATTTACTTTTAAGGTGGATTTTCTAGCCACTAGGCTACTTGATCAGAAAAAAACACTATGTATATTTTCACTTGATATCTTACTCTATTGTATAATTGTAAACTTACATTTCTTGAAATAATTACGTGAAACTTATTATTTAGATTTATACAAGTATGAATGGGAGCTTGACAAAAAAAAAAAAAGAAGAAGAAGAAGAAGAAAAGAGTATGAATGAAAAAGTCCTCGAGATAAATTCATTAATTTCTTTTACTATTTTTTGTAATTGGGTGGGCAAGCTAAATTATTCTTCCAGGGAAAATTAAATTGTTGAAAATCATGAGCATTTATGGTTGAAAATTAGAATCTTTACTATCATATGACCATTTAAAGAAATAAAATTAGAACCTTTGGATTAAATGAGATTATCGGTTTAAATTTGGTATCAAAGTTAATTTGACACATCGATGTCATTTGATCCTACTCTCTCTCTCTCTCTCTCTCTCTCTCTCTCTCTCTCTCTATATATATATATATATATATATATATATATATATATATATATATATATATAAATGAAATTAAAAATCTTGTTTTTAATTTAAAAATTTAAGTGTTATGAAAATTAATTAAAGAAAATATAAAAATTAATATATTATTAATTTTAAATTAAAAAATTAATTTTAAATATTTGATAATTCACACTCAATTGATTTTCTCCCGTTCTCATGAATTAATTATGGCCATATATAGTTATGCATTTCAATATTAAATATGGTTGGTGTTGATTGAAAATATATATACATGTCGAGAGGTCCTAATTTTCTCAACAAATAGCATCACCAGCTATATACCCATCAATATGTTGGAAAATTCAAACACAGAATTAATAAATCAACCTACAATAATCATGAAAAATATTAGCAACAAAGAAATATAATTATCAATAAAATAATGGAACAAAAGAAACTTATCGGATTTGACTGAGGCGTGCAAGTGCACTGGGCTTAAGAGTATTTCGCCACCACAGGTCAGTTATCCGGTGCAGTTGGTCTCAAGGCTAATACCCTCCAGGATACAACAATCACTTCTTGCTAGCACCGCACGTGAATTAGCAAGGACTCAGGAACTACCTTTGAATACTCAAGGGAACTTAATAATATATATTATATTATATTATGAGTTTATGCATATATGGTTTTTCTATTTGTGATTCTCTACTTTTCCATACCCACGTCCATTTATTTATATATGTATTTTCAATTGGATACCTCAGTTTATCATTACAAAGCTATAAATCCTAATAACTAGGATTGATTCATCATGCGTTACAAATAAATAGCAATTAGCAACGGTAAGTTAGAGACCAAGCAATAACTTAATTTAGGAAACGTGCAGCTCATAAAAGATTTCATTAAAAAATTAACTTTAAAATAAATAAATTGATATAATATCCAACAATCCCCCACAATTTATTTTAAAGTTTTAGCAAGTTTTAAGTGTTCCCAAGAGTATGAGACATCAACGCATAAGCACTAGTGTCTTTTGGACTATGAACTAGCACATAGGGCAAATGAAATTTGATCCACTAGAATGTCGGTGAGATTATAACCTCTATGAACCTCATTCCGTATGTGAAACAGTGACTTCATCACTCACATTGATATCTCGTCCAAAGTTGTTCAACGCGGTGTGGTGCATTTTGGCCTTGCACCTATTCCTGGATTTCATGAGTGGCTCTAGAAAGTCTGCCCAAGCTTTCATAGAGGCGGCCCCACCTCAACACTCATATAGGTGAATCTATCAAGTGTACACCACAGTCAAGCACACCACTCATTCATGAGCTATAGATTCATTAAGAGATTAAACTCACCCTTCAACGCTGTAGTATACACTATCCTACACCATAGGGATGAACTCTCACAAATAAAAAATGGATAGTGTCTCTTCAAATTGACAAGTGACTTGTTTTTACCCATATGAACATAGCTTTGCAAATTTTCACAATCTATGTTGGGTTACCATCACTCTCAATTTTTGTAATAGGCATAAGTCCCATCCCCCTCGATGTATTTTCCACTATTTTTCTATTTAGTGGTTTTGTTAACGGATCCGCCAGATTTATTTCTGACCTCACAAAGTGTAGGGATATAACCCCATCACGTAGCAGCTGCTTCACAGAATTATGACGTATACGTATATGTCTCCTTTTTCCATTATAAACATTGTTATTAGCTCTCGATATTGCCGCTTGGCAATCACAATTTATACATATGGAAGACACTGGTTTCTTCCACAAAGGAATATCTGCTAAGAGATTTCTTAGCCACTCAGCTTCAGATCCTGCCAAGTCTAGAGCAATAAACTCAGCCTCCATAGTAGATCTGGCTATACAGGTCTGCTTAGAAGATTTCCAAGCGACGGCAGCCCCACCAAGGGAAAAAATAAATCCACTTGTGGATTTAGTCTCATCAGAATCTGATATTCAATTAGCATCTGAATACCCTTCAAGTACATTAGGGTATCCCTCATAACATAAGCCAAGATTCATGGTTCCTCGAAGATATTTCAAGACTCTACATAAAGCATTCCAATGATCCTTAACAGGATTATGAGTATATCTACTCAATCTATTTACAGCATATGCAATATCAGGTCTTGAACAATTCATTAAATACATAAGGCTACCAATAATTTGAGCATATTGAGTTTGTGATACACTACTACCGTTATTCTTTTTCAAATGTAAACTGCCATCATAAGGAGTGCTCACTGGTTTAGAATCATAAAAGCCAAATTTTCTCAACAAAATGTTCTTGAGACATTCTATATCCTTTCTTTAGTTTGGTTAACTTAATTCCCAAAATTAAGTCGGCTTCACCTAAATCTTTCATATCAAATTTTGATGATAAAAATTGTTTAGTCTCATTAACTACATCAATGTTAGTTCCCAATATAAGCATATCATCTACATATAAACAAACAATAACACCGCATAAATTATCATCAAATTTAGTATATAAACATTTATCTGAATCATTTACCTTGTAGCCATCTAGTAGCATAACTCTATCAAATTTTTCATGCCACTGCTTAGGTGCTTGCTTAAGACCATGAAGAGATTTAACTAATCTACAAACCTTATTTTCCTTACCAGGAACAACAAAGCCTTCAGGCTGATCCATGTAAATTTCTTCCTCTAAGTCGCCGTTTAAGAAAGCAGTCTTGACATCCATTTGATGGACCACTAAATCATGAATTGATGCAAGAGCTATAGCTACTATAATAGAAGTCATTCTAGCTACCGGTGAATATGTATCAAAATAATCAAAGTCCTTTTTCTGTGTATATCCCTTAGCTACCAACCTAGCTTTATATTTTTCCACAGAACCATCTGATTTTAGTTTCTTTTTAAAGATCCACTTACAACCTATTGGTTTTGCTCCTTGAGGTAAGTCCACTATCTCCCATGTGTGATTACTCATAATTGAATGTATTTCATTATTAATTGCTTCTTTCCAAAAAGGACCATCAGGAGAAGAAATAGCTTCATTATATGTCAATGGATCTCCATCTACTAAGAAAGTGTAGAAATCATCTCCTAAGTTGGTTTCTTTTCTAACTCTTGTACTCCTTCTAGGTTCAAGCTCAAAATCATTAGAACAAGAATTAGATTCACATAAAGGCTCAACAATTGATTTTTCTATTTTTGATTTTAAGGGAAACACATTTTCAAAGAACTTTGCATTTTTTGATTCAATAATAGTATTCTTTTCTAACACATCACTTTTCAACACTAAAAACCTATATGCTGCACTATTTCCAGCATAACCAATAAACATGCAATCACAAGTTTTAGATCCAATTTTCCTTTTCTTAGGTTCAGGTAGTAAAACCTTGGCCAAGCACCCCCACACTTTAAGATATTTCAAATTTGGCAAACGTTTTTCCCAAAGCTCAAAAGGAGTTTTATAAGTTTTCTTAAATATAATCCTATTTTGTATTAGACAAGCAGAAAGAATAGCTTCCCCCCACAAGTTTGGAGGAGCACAAGAACTTAATAACATAGCATTCATCATTTCTTTCAATGTTCTATTTTTTCTTTCAACTATACCATTAGATTCCGGTGAATAAGGAGGTGTCACTTCATGAACTATTCCATTTTGCTCACAAAAATCACTAAGAGAATTAGAACCATACTCTCCACCTCTATCAGTTCTAAGCCTTTTGATTTTAGCATTTAACTTGTTCTCTACTTCGGCTTTATAAATCTTAAACTTATCTTCTGCTTCATCTTTAGATTTTAACAAATATACATATGAGTACCTCGAAAAATCATCTATGAAAGTTATATAAAATTTATTACCTCCCCTAGTCATGGTAGATTTCAAATCTCCTAAATCAGAATGAATTAATTCTAAAAGACCAGTTTCACGAAACTCTATAGATTTACATGACTTCTTTGTACTCTTGGCTTCTACACATACATGACATTTATCGTTATCACCAATTGATAAATTATGCAGAAAGCCTAATTCTTTCATTTTCTTAATGTAAGAAAAATTAACATGACCTAATCTACCATGCCATAAATCAATAGAATCAGCTAGATAAGCAGAAGAAACATTTGCATTCATAATTTTAGAGACATCTAAAACAAATAAACCATTACTATAAGAACCTTTGCCTATAAAGCCCCCACATTTAGAAAGTAAGACTTTGTCTGAATCAAAAATAACTTTTATACCCACTTTGCTCAATATAGATACAGACACCAAATTACAATTCATACTGGGTACATGAAGAACATTACTTAATGAGAGGATTTTTCCAGAGGTGAGTTTCAAATTCACCTTTCCTTTTCCGAGAACAGCAACTGTTTTAGAATCACTTAAAGTCACATATTCCTCTCCTTTCCCTATACTTTTATAGGAAGTAAACACATTTTTATTTGCACATATATGTGTGGCAGCTCCAGAATCTACCACCCATGAATTGTCCTTCATCACAGGTATAGTTTCAGAAACAACATTCACAATTATATCATCCATCAAAGCTAAATCAAATTTAGGATTGATAGGTTGGTTGTTTCTGTTTCTACATCTATATTGAGCAACGTGATTTCCATCCTTTGATTTTAAAAACATGTTGTAAGGGCGTTTCAGCAAAGCAGTTTCCATACTAGTGGTTTATGCAGCCAATTTAACAATTTTCAGATTTAATAATTCTATGTCAATAAAAAAAAAGTACTCTTAAGATTGTTGGAAAATTCAGACACATAATTAATAAATCAACCTACAATAATCATGAAAAATATTAGCAACAAAGAAATATAATTATCAATAAAATAATGGAACAAAAGAAACTTATCGGATTTGACTGAGGCGTGCAAGTGCACTGGGCTTAAGAGTATTTCGCCACCACTGGTCAGTTACCCGGTGCAGTTGGTCTCAAGGCTAATACCCTCCAGGATACAACAATCACTTCTTGCTAGCACCGCACGTGAATTAGCAAGAACTCAGGAACTACCTTTGAATGCCCAAGGGAACTTAATAATATATATTATATTATATTATGAGTTTATGCATATATGGTTTTTCTATTTGTGATTCTCTACTTTTCCATACCCACGTCCATTTATTTATATATGTATTTTCAATTGGATACCTCAGTTTATCATTACAAAGCTATAAATCCTAATAACTAGGATTGATTCATCATGCGTCACAAATAAATAGCAATTAGCAACGGTAAGTTAGAGACCAAGCAATAACTTAATTTAGGAAACGTGCAGCTCATAAAAGATTTCATTAAAAAATTAACTTTAAAATAAATAAATTGATATAATATCCAACACAATATATCATATAAAGAATAATATTTCTTTTATTTTTATATTCATGTATTAAATATGACTTTTTAAATCATGCATGTCATGTGAGAATGAGTATTATAAATGAATGAAATATAAAGTGTTTGTATTTTAAATTTCAATCTATGTTTATTTTACTTTTACGAAATCCTTATTACATTTATCTACTATTTATTAAATAGCTTACTATATTTAGATTGCTTAAAATATTGTAATATTCTATTATTTTATCAAAATATAATTACTCAAATTTTTTGTCTCTAACATGTTTTCATCTATTCTTCTGTATTTTTATTTTCCTTTTCTTATTTTGGCACACTTGCATAAAAATGAAGGACAATTGAGAACGTCAATTAGAGTCGGTCCCGACAATTTGGAGGCCCTGCATCGAATATTAAAAAAAATACAAAATTTAAATATAAAATAATCATATTCTAATTAGTGGGGGAAAGAAGGAGATGATATAAGAGTTTATGTTTATGTTTGAGTCGGGCAAAACTTTTTTTTTTGTTCATTTTATTTTATTTTTCTAAAACATGCACCTAGCCACTTTAAATCGGGGCAACAAAAATAGAGTAAAAACATATTAAGGTATTTTATTTTTATTTTTTTGAATCATCTTTTTTTATAAGAGACTTAGAGCATCCACATTCATATTACTCATGTTGGTGGTATAAATGGGCCCCATCTAATATATTATATTATTTAACACTTTTCAATTATTTAAACCACATATCCATCACTCATTAAAAACTCTAACATAGGTCCCACAAAATTTCAAAACATATATACAAAAGGTTAAATATCACTTTATTTTTATTATTTTAAACCAAAAAGTTTGTAAAAAATAATGAACAAAACAAATGATACCGTAGCCATTCTTGGATACGTGGGTGTAGTCAAATTATGCTTAAGAGGTTAGAGAGTGCATAAATCTATAGAAACAAATGCTATATTGATCTCAACTGTTTGTCAGAGGTGAAGTTTTTAAAAATCCAATTTGTCGTGGTAGGTTTCTAAAAACTATCTCCTCTTTTTTTGATTGGTGAAGTTTAAATTTTTGGACATATAACTTGTTTAATGGTGTGACCTTTCCGATGCAGAGTTATCCATGATTGTTTAATATCCAGAATTGTTTAATGGTTTAAACACTTGAGTAAACTATCATTTTGATTCTTAAATGTGTCGAGTACTATCATTATAATCTTTTTTTTTACAAGAATCATTATAATCTTTGAATATAACATACTTACTAAAACATCCTTAATTATTTTTAAATGAGTTTGCTTTTAGTGAAAAAGAATATTAATTAACGTGTGTATATTCATATGGGGACAAAACTAAGGACAACCTCAATATCTCTAGCAAATCAAAGAAGCACCCATCAAAAGTTATCTCAACAAACAACATTCATTCCAAGTTAAGTTCTCTTAAGCCGTTATAACCCATCAAACACCTTGGAGTTTTTGCAATGAGAAGATAAAGATCTTGGTCCAAGTGTTCCATATCTTGAAATTCCATTTTGACCGTAAAGATTTTCACCCCTTTGGATATTAACAAATTAAGTGTCTTATTCAAACAATTATGAAATTTAATCCAAGGCGCTTTGTCCCATATGTTTTTCCATCTTTGGGACAATACTATGGAGGCAATCAAGTCTTTGGTGCTTAGGGATCTTTGTATATGAATGATTAAATCATCCGAAAGCAGATTAAAGTAATTGACCACAAGATTCATGATCACACCTGATACAAAAACATTTTCTATAGTTATTTCAATCTTACATGTTTAAATCTATGGGAACTAAACAAATATTTCAATCTATTGCAGCAAGTCCCAAAACATGGAAATAATCTTACCCCTTAACATGGCTTCAGCTTTCTTCACTAATCAAATGATGAAAACCTATGTAAAACATGGAAATTTAAGACACTCACAAAATTAAATAACAGTTTTCTCATAAAATTAAGTCAGAAATTCAAAATGGAGACTATAATAACAATTTCAAAGATAACAAGTTATAGAACGGCAGACTGCAAATGCATGTCTCAAAATGAGAGTGAAGTTAGAGAGTGCTTAAGAGATTAGAGAGTGCAGAAATCTATAGAAAAAATGTTATGTTGATCTCAATTGTTTGTTAGAGGTGAAGTTTTCAAAAATCCAATTTGTCGTGGTTGTTGGGACAATGTGATAATTTTGGGAGAAATTAGAGAGAATAGAACGAGAGAATTGAGACGAGAATTAAGAAAAAGAGTTAATTGCATTCATCCACATGGGGCAAAGGTATTTATATACAAAATGGGGGCTTGCTTTACTGCCAAGCGATCGTATATTAACTACCTAAGACAAAACAAAAAACTTTAACAAACTAACTAACTATTACTAGCTTCAGAAACTTTCTCAACTTCTGAAGCTCTGCAACTTCTGAGGCTCTGCTCAGCTTCTGAAGCTCTGCTCAGCTTCTGAAGCTCTGTAGCTTCTGAAGCTTCTCCAACTTCTGAAGCTCTGTAACTTCTGAAGCTCTGCTCAGCTTCTGAAGCTCTGTAACTTCTGAAGCTCTGCAACTTCTGAAGCTCTGCTCAGCTTCTGAAGCTCTGCTCAGCTTCTGAAGCTCTGTAGCTTCTGAAGCTTCTCCAACTTCTGAAGCTCTGTAACTTCTGAAGCTCTGCTCAGCTTCTGAAGCTCTGCTCAGCTTCTGAAGCTCTGTAGCTTCTGAAGCTTCTCCAACTTCTGAAGCTCTGTAACTTCTGAAGCTCTGCTCAGCTTCTGAAGCTCTGTAACTTCTGAAGCTCTGCTCAGCTTCTGAAGCTCTGTAGCTTCTGAAGCTCCTCCAACTTCTGAAGCTTTGTTTTCTCGAAAACATGACTTATTAATTCAACACACCTCCTAAGGCATGTTTTCCAAAGCATTCATTCCTATAAGCTTCTTCAGAGTGTCAAACCTTGCCTTAGCCATAGGTTTGGTTAGAATATCTGCAAGTTGAATCTCAGTATTGCAATATTCCATCTCAAGCTTATCTTTGTTCACTTTCTGTTCTTGACCTTTAATCTCAAATCCTGGTGGCTGCTTCACATATACCTCTTCCTCTAATGGTCCATTCAAAAAGGCAGATTTTACATCAAGCTGGTGCATAGCCCATCCTTTGTAGGTAGCTACTGCAACAACTAGCCTAATTGTCTCTAGCCTTGCCACAGGTGCAAACACTTCATTAAAGTCAAGTCCAGGCTTCTGAAGAAAACCCTTAGCTACTAACCTTGCTTTGTACTTAGCAATTTCACCACTTGGTTTCATCTTCAGCTTGAAAACCCATTTCACATCAATAGGTCTCTTGTTTACAGCTTTGTTCATCAATGTCCAGGTGTTATTCTTCTCAATTGACTTCAGCTCCTCTTTCATAGCATTCAACCAATTTGAATCTTTCAAAGCTTCACTTAGAGTCACCGGTTCCAACTCTGCAATCATTGCTTCATTGACCAGTTCTCCATCTTCAGTGATTGCTTGATCAGGAAACACATCATACTCATTCAACCTTATTGACTGTACCCTTTCTCTGGTTGATCTTCTCAACTGTTGATTAGGTGCAGCATTAGGTTGATCATCTTCAACTTCTATCTCCTCTTGATTTGTTTCTTCAAGCATGAGTCTTCTGTTGAGCATTGAGCCTTCAGCACTTGTGCCTTCAGTCCAATCCCAACCCTTTGATTCATCAAACCTGATATCTCTGCTAATCACAACTTTGTTATCTCTAGGTGAGTACAATTTGTAAGCACCAGTGGGATGATAACCTAACAATATCATTGTCTGACTTCTATCATCAAGTTTTCTTCTAACTTGATCAGGAACATGTTTGAAGCAAAGTGAGCCAAATATTCTAAAATGACTAACACTTGGTTTCAAACCTGTCCAAGCTTCATGAGGAGTCTTGTCTTGTAACCTCTTTGTAGGACTTCTATTGATGATGTAAACTGCTGTAGAGACTGCTTCACCCCAAAACTTATGAGGCATATGCTTAGCTTTAAGCATACTTCTGGCCATGTTCATGATGCTTCTATTTTTCCTCTCAGCTACACCATTGTGTTGAGGGGTGTAGGGTGCAGTGACTTCATGCTCTATACCTTCATCTTCACAGAATTTTGCAAATTCATGTGAAGTGTATTCACCACCTCCATCAGTTCTCAATTTCTTAACACTAAATCCACTTTGATTTTCAACTAGTGTCTTAAATTTCTTGAACTTGGTAAATACATCACTTTTCTTTTCGATAAGGTAGAGCCAAACATGCCTAGTACAATCATCTATGAATGTCAGAAAATAGTTGTTACCTCCAATGGATTTCACCTCAAATGGACCACACACATCTGAGTACACCATTCCTAGCTTCTGAGTTGATTTCATAGGTAATTCATTCTTGAATGAATTTCTGGCCTGCTTTGCTGCACAGCACTCTTCACACATTTCACTTGGTGCTCTGATCTGAGGCAAGCCATGAACCATCTTCTTGGAATTCAACATGCTTAAACTTTTGAAGTTTAAGTGTCCAAACCTGTGGTGCCATATCCAATTCTCTTCTGTACTAGTGACTGAGGCTAAGCACTTGAAATCAATCACATTGATTTCAACCTTAAAGGTTCTATTGCTTGACAATGGAGCTCTTAGGATTAACCTACTTTTAGCATCATGAATCTTCAATTCTTTATTAGCCATTGTCACTGTATAATCCTTTTCAAGTAATTGACCAAGACTAATCAGATTACTTGTTATAGAAGGAACATACAATACCTCATTAATGAAGGATTCCTGACCATCTTTTCTCTGCACAAGAATTGTCCCCATACCTTCACTAGTGATCTGGCTGCTATTAGCAAACTTGATATTCCGTCTCACTGAATAGTCAAGCTTCAAGAACCACTTCTTGTTGCCAGTCATGTGATTGCTACAACCAGTGTCAAGATACCACAAGTTGGATTTATCAGCGTCAGTGTTTGTAATTGCCATGAGCAGGGAATCATCAGAGTCACTACCATTTCCCTTTGCCAATTGAGCTTCATCCTTGTCACTTCTCTCAACTTTCTTAGAGTGACACTCTCTAGCATAATGGCCAAGCTTCTGACAATTATAACACTTCACATCCTTCTTATTAATCTTTTTCTTTGAACCTTTCTTGTTACCTTTGCTAGACTCTGAATCTTTAAGGTTCTTGCCATCATTCTCTGAATCTTCTTTCTTTTTCTTGTTTTTCCCTTTGGAACCTTTCTGAAACTTTGCCTGCAAAGCTTGATCAATAGCTTTATTTGAGCTCCTCTGCTTGACTCTCAGTTCATGTGCCTCCAATGAAGCTTGGAGCTCCTCTATCTTCATAGTGGCCAAATCCTTTGATTCTTCTATTGCTACTACTATGTGATCAAATTTCTCAGTCAAGGTTCTCAAAACCTTCTCAATCTTGGACCTCTCTGACAGAGCTTCACCATTTGACTTCATCAAATTAGTGATACTCAACATTCTTGAAAGATACTCAGCTATCGTTTCTTGATCATTCATCACCAACATTTCATATTGTCTCCTCAGAGCTTGCAGCTTGATACCCTTCAGTTTTTCATCACCTCCATAAATCTTTTTCAATGTATCCCAAGCACCTTTAGAAGACTCTTCCTCAATGATCTTCTCAAAGATATTAGGATCCACACACTGATGTATGATGAACAGACCTTTTGCATCCTTTTTCTTCAACTCGCGATGCAAGGCTCTTGCTGCTTCATCAGCATTTGCAGCCAAGTCTGGTACTCCATCATTAACAGTTTCAAGAACATCTTGAAACCTGAAAATGACCTTCATCTGCGCACACCAACGATCATAGTTTTCACCTTTGAAAACTGGAAGATTTGCAGGAAATTGTGATGAGGTTGTGCCATTGTTCGCCATTGTTTCTTGATCAAAGAATCAATGCAAAACGTGAATCACAACCGGGCTCTGTTATACCAATTTGTTGGGACAATGTGATAATTTTGGGAGAAATTAGAGAGAATAGAACGAGAGAATTGAGACGAGAATTAAGAAAAAGAGTTAATTGCATTCATCCACATGGGGCAAAGGTATTTATATACAAAATGGGGGCTTGCTTTACTGCCAAGCGATCGTATATTAACTACCTAAGACAAAACAAAAAACTTTAACAAACTAACTAACTATTACTAGCTTTAGAAACTTTCTCAACTTCTGAAGCTCTGCAACTTCTGAGGCTCTGCTCAGCTTCTGAAGCTCTGCTCAGCTTCTGAAGCTCTGTAGCTTCTGAAGCTTCTCCAACTTCTGAAGCTCTGTAACTTCTGAAGCTCTGCTCAGCTTCTGAAGCTCTGTAACTTCTGAAGCTCTGCAACTTCTGAAGCTCTGCTCAGCTTCTGAAGCTCTGCTCAGCTTCTGAAGCTCTGTAGCTTCTGAAGCTTCTCCAACTTCTGAAGCTCTGTAACTTCTGAAGCTCTGCTCAGCTTCTGAAGCTCTGCTCAGCTTCTGAAGCTCTGTAGCTTCTGAAGCTTCTCCAACTTCTGAAGCTCTGTAACTTCTGAAGCTCTGCTCAGCTTCTGAAGCTCTGTAGCTTCTGAAGCTCCTCCAACTTCTGAAGCTTTGTTTTCTCGAAAACATGACTTATTAATTCAACAGTGGTAAGTTTTTGAAAACTATCTCCTCTTTTTTTGATTGGTGAAGTTTAAATTTTTGAACATATAACTTGTTTAATGGTGTGACCTTTCTGATGTAGAGTTATCCAGGATTGTTTAATGGTTTAAATTTTTGAAAATATAACTTGTTTAATGGTGTGACATATGTTTGATTGGTTTAACATTGTAATATATATCATACTAAAAGTTATAATTCAATAATGAATTTTGTAAATTTGTATTTATTAAATCGTTATTAAAGTATGTAATATTATTTGAAATGTCCACCGATGTAATTTAATGGTAATATTTTTTTGGCTTGATTCAAATTATCATTAGGCAAATACTACACTTGGCTCTTAAAACACAAGTTAATGTGCTAAAAAATAAAAACTGTACACAACTCATAGGTCTATTTAAATTAGATATTCTTAAGCAACTCAATACCTGCAGTTGTGAGTGTAACAAAAACATTATTGTTAGATATTGTTATATATACTATGAATTCTTTAATTAATGAAATTAACACTATCCTTATCACTATTGTTTTCAAAAGTCATGTTTCAAAATTACGTTTGGACAACTTCTCTACCATTAATATTTGAACCACTTGTTCCCAATAGTACAAAACCAAAACATCAATTCTATTATTCAACACTATTCAAGTCAAAGTAACTATGCTATTTATGTGCCACAAAAATAAATAAATTAGCTATACTTTTATATTCAGTTCAAAAAGTATAATATTCTTTTATGGGGAAAC
This sequence comes from Trifolium fragiferum, assembly GCA_954870985.1. Taxonomy (NCBI): domain Eukaryota; kingdom Viridiplantae; phylum Streptophyta; class Magnoliopsida; order Fabales; family Fabaceae; genus Trifolium; species Trifolium fragiferum. The sequence goes on from OX940796.1 coordinate 5,854,087, forward strand.
ATGAAGTGAGCATAACCCATAAAGTTAAATCTCATATTGGCATATGAACACAATCTTATCAAAATTTGAGTATGCATGGATCGTAACCAAATGAACAAAATCAGAATTGATGCCATTGCCAATAGTTTTCCATGCATGGTTGAAAAAGAAGCTCTGCTTTTGAAGTAGTATATTTAATTTTATCACTCAAAAGCATTCAAAAAATTAATATTCTTTTTTTTTTGACAAAATATTCTTCATCCAATAAAAGGAGATAAATCACGTGCTTCAACATGGAGATACTAAAAAAATAATATTGGAAGGCTGGCTTATTATATATTAAGAGAAGAAATTACATGCAGTATATGGTACGTGCCTACGTGGTGTATATGAAAGTTCAACTCATATAAAAGTCATCAAAACTAAGGTTTTTTTTTTAACAAACCATAATTTAGTTTATAAAACAGTTAACAAACTATTTGGTCAAGATTTTTACCACAAAAGCAATGTTCACCTGTTTCAATGCAATATTCTATGAGTGTGTGTTTGTGTACCATGTTCCCAATTGTCTCATATGGTTGTCGATTTAGAATAAATAATTTAACCAAGTAGGATTTATTTAGCAAACGTTTGGTTTTTTTTTTTTTTTTTAAAGAAAAAGAGAACTGAATAGATGATAGAATAATACAAAATAAATTTTTAAAAATTTTATTTTTGGTATCGTAAACAATTTATGTTTGAGATAAAAAGAAATTTATTTTGGTATTGTAAATAATTTGTGTTTGAGACAAAAAAATTATTAAGTAGTAATTTTGTAAGAGATAATAATTTTTTTTTTTTTGTCTCTTGCCTCAATTCAACTTGTCTATTCCAAGGAACAATTTTAAAGTTGTTCATAGTATAATTGAAGTTGTTCTCTTAAATCTTTTGTTTTTTAATAGATAAAATATTATTTTAGTGATTGCAACTGTAACTCGCTGTCATATTGATCTCTGAATGTATCAAAATTATAAACATATCTACATTGCCTCTTTTGTTAGTAATTTTATAAAATAACATATTTGTGGACCTAATTATAATTTTTGATACATTATAAAATAAATATGACATACACTTTAAAGAACCAAAATGTGTTTCATATAGTTATACCTAAAATAATCACGTTTGTGCATGACACGTTTACCATTGAACGTATATGCTACTTTTGCATGAGTCTAATGTGGTAACGCTAAGTGATTGGTTGGTGCTTCTTACAAGAAATCATGATCTTATTATTGCCTTCTATAAAGCTAAGAAAGGGACCCAAAATATTATTATTTTTTATCTACTTTAATTTTCTCTACTTTTAATAAGATGAGTAAAAAGTAAATTACAGAGGTGAGAAAAAGAACAAGACGAAAAGAAACAAAATTTACCCAAAGAAACATTATGAAAGTGGAGAATCATGAAGCCAAGTAGATTTTGTTTGGTTTTTGTGTCAAACTAGTAGAGCCCGAGGATTTGTGTGTGGAAACCAGTTCAAAGGGGGGTAAGGGAGGAAAAAGAAAGTGATAACTTTTCTTTAAGATTTTAGCTTGTTTTATTGATGTGGATTTGATCTTTCTATATGAAAAAAGCTACAAAAGTAGCAATAAAGAATTCAAGATACCTAACTCCAAACCCAAGTGGCTTTTACTTTCAAAATTGTGCATTTCATTTTCACCTATCTAAGTTTTTATTTGGAATAATGAAGTTTATGAACATTTATTTGGTTCATAAAGATGTGACTCGTATTTTAAATATACTCTTTTAGGAAATATATTTCAAATACATGTAAATTCAAATTTTGTTGTCTATAATTAAAATTACTTTTTTTTAATAGCCATATAGAGATAAAATTTTCGTGTTGTTTGAGCTTGAAATCCGACTTTGTAAGCGCTTGAAATTAGTTAATTAATCAAATTCTTTATTCAAATGAAAAATAAAGGAGTGTGCTATACACCATTAACCACTTGCTAGAGAAAATAATCTTCTTTTTCCTATAAATTCGTTTTCACGAAAAATAATCTTATTTAAAACGTATTAGACACTAAATATAAACATTTCTTTTGAGTCAGGAATCAAATACTTCATCTATGCAAAACCCCCATATTTGATAAGGGACTAAACAACTTGAATAGAACCATCATAGTCCGTTAATATTGTCACAAATAAGACACATATATAAATTTAGTGCGTGGACCAAATGGTTGATTGGCACGTAGCAATGTCCTAATTAAAGACTATAAATCCAAAGAAACCAAAGGAAAAGGATTGGTTGACAAGCACTAGCTAGTTTGCTTGATAGGATGAAAGTGACTTTAGCCAATTACTAACTAGTACACATACGTGTCATGCATCACCAAGATTAGTTCGAACCTCTCTACATAATAATCTTGGCTCTTTAATTTCATCCACAATAATTTTGCTAGAGATCATAAAAATAACAAAGATTTTGCATATCTCAATCAAGTTTTCTTGTTCACAAGTGAATGAAAGAGCTATGCGCGTACATAATTCAAAAAATAAAGTCCGACAAAAAATTATTTTAGTCAGAATTTAAATCTAGGTTAATTTGATTGTGGAGTAAAACCAATTACTTCATTTTTCTTACATGTGAATGCTTATTTATAGGTTGCATAAAAGATGAAGATTGACTTTGATTTCACCCCAAAAATATTCATTTACAATAAGGATGTAGTAATTGGTAGGGGAAAGAAACAACAAGAGGATTAATAGGGGAGGAAAAAAAATATCAAAACCAAAATTACAAAGGTTAATTGAGAAACAATCTATCTAGCTAGCTAATTAACTAATACTACTAATCTAATTAATTATTATTTAAGTTGGTTTCTGGAAAATATTTTCTGTCCAGGTGCAAGAATAGCCATTGGATCAAAATTTTGTTTTCTTTGGACAAATCTAGTCCACTTATCACCAAAGTGTCGCATCCAATTCTCTTGTGACAAGTAGTGAGGAAGATATAACTTGAAATTAAATCCTCTGTTGTAGCACAATTGAATAATTGCATTGTTTTGTGACACCAATTTATCAGTAGGTGGTCCCTTTGGTGGTGGTGGAATAAAACGGAGTAATGCTATTATGTAGAAAATGTTGCTGTCTGGCACCACTACCGAGTGTCTATCATCCCACCTGATTATTATTAATCATAAAAACAAAAATCTCAATTAATCAATCATTATACAAAAACCTCAACTAATCATGCAATTAGATTGAGTCAAAATATAATCAATCAATTGAAAATCCAATCACAATTTAGGATACATGATGACAAGAATAGTAGCATATGATTTCACAAATTTCTATAAGGAAATTAGGGGAAAGGAACAATTTAGGTCCACCCAACTTGAGTGAAACAAGTCCTACTTTTCAGCATTTTAAGGAACATAATGCAAATGCAATAGTAAGGAACTAACTAGCTTTATTATTATTCATTTGTATCATTCAATGTATATGAGTCTTTTTTAGTAGTAAAACAAAACATTAAGATGTGGTTCTCTAAATAGTACATCTAGATAACTTCCACACATATTGATCTTTTGAATCAGTTACGAGACCAATCCACTATCGAAAGCTTGTAGCGGAAAATTTAACAACCTTGTTAAGAATTCTACATCGAATGCATGTGAGAAGACTTGAATATAATTTTATAAAAGGTCACCTTACATTTGTAGTGGTTGGTTGCGTTAAGTGCAACTCCAAAAATTCAAATTATAAGATGATATGAGGGTGTATCTAATTTGCTGGATCACCTACTACCAAATCCCCGCTAGCAGGTCACGTTCCATATGTCTAGTTCAACGGAGTCATGTGTGCTAAGAGTTTCATATTGAATTGAATGAGATAAGACATCTCTTTATATAACTTTATATGTGCGACAATGTTCACCTCACAATTCGATCAGTTTTGTAAGAATTAAGTTAGGCTCAACTCCCTGTTACTAAAATTTTCTCACTTATCTAAATAAACAGGCAATGAAATGTGCCAATAATGTTGACAGTGAATTAATGCATGAGGTCAATTCATGGGTCGCGCATGACTTAAACCAGTTGCAGATTGGGCAAGGTGGGGAAGAGGGGAGGGGACCCTATAAGAGGAACCATATTCTAATCCTTAGAAAAAGTAGCATCAATATATCCCTGTGTATGTGGAACCACAAGGGAGATTTTGTTTTTGTCTGTCAGAAATCAAATCACATTTCAAGAGAAAATACAAAACCTGGTGTCACTGTAATCCCGGTTGGCGAATAAATACCTTTGTCAATTCTTATTGGCAAAACTGATCATGAAAAATACGTTGTTTGGAATGACATATTAATTCCAAAATCTCATTTTCCCCGTTCCACAAAAGAATTTGTCACATTTTCTTTAAATAAAAAATGTTAGGTAAATTGGATTTCAGAGACTCACCGCTCTCATCAGAGTCAGAATAGACCTTAATACTCGGAGTTAATCGGGTATGAAAGTTAAACCAACCTCTAGTATGTGTCAAGTACTTCTGGTTAGTTACTACCAAACTCATTTGAAAGAATTTCTCACTTCTAAAAGAATAATGAAATATTTTAAAATATTTTGAATTTTAGTACTCAATAGTGTTGCAAATTAAGCACACAGTGCCATGCACAGAAAAAGTGGGGTTCCAAGAATCAAAATTTAAGATGGATAAAGTTGAAAAAATGGCAGTATCTAATAATTTTAATTAAAAATTACAAAATTAACAATTCAACCACTCATTCCCGTTTGATATTAAATAATAGTCTAGTAAAAAAATAATATTAAATCATTTTATAATTAGTTTTATGTTCATTGCGCAATTAGCTCTGTTTATATAGATGTCCCACAGGAAAAGAATGTAGGTTCCCAGTTAAGGCCAACCGCAGGCAAGGAGTGATAGTGAATAATAGGAATACGACAAAGATTGTCTTATACTATTTTTTTACAATAGAATAAAATGATTTGATGAAACAAAATATGCACTACTTTAGAGTGAAAAACTTACTTTTTAGAGTAAAATGACTAATATAACACTTATGGACAAAAAAATAGTTTAAATTACATGGATACATGCATAGTAAATTACAGAGAATGAATTCTCTTCATTAGAAAAGGAATTGAGGAAATAATGAAAAAAAAAAAAAAAATTGAGGAAATAATGGTTTCATTTAAATCATTAGATTAAAAATATGTGATAATATTTTAATTAGAAAAAAATGAAGAAAAATTATTTAATAGTTAAAATGTGACAATTGAGAAATTTGAGGAAAAAAATTTGAGAAAATCCTTCTTATAAATTATAGAGTTCAACTACCAACAATTAATTATTTTTTATAATTTTAGTAGCAATATGAATAAATTTACTAAATACTACTATAAAACTTCGATCAAGTAATTTATCCATCCACTATAAATTATTGGTAAAATTACACATTCGGTCCTTTATCTTATTTTTTTATAAGATTTTGGTCATTTATCTTATATTTTTGTAACACTTTGATCTTTTAAAAGAACATGAAAATATAAAAGAATTGATGAAAATAATGGAACATTTTCATTACAATTATGAACATTTTCATTACAACGATTAATATTTTTAATTGTATAATAGTAAAAATTATAAAAATTTAATATTTTGAAAATACTCATCGAGATGAATCCAACGACATCTTATATGCTAATATTTATTTTTATTTATTGAGAAAAAAATATGATCAAAACAAAATATATGAATAATGCAAACATTTTAAATGGCTCAAATAAATTGGGCCGGAGGGAGTATATATCTTGCCAAATCTATCTTATGCAATTAATGAATAATTACCAAGATTAAACAATGATTAATTGCATTTTTAAAAAAGGTTCATTAAATCCAACTACGTTCAACCGAATAGTCCAATTCAATTTATTTTTAGTATAACCATGACTAAATCAAACAATAAACCTAAAAAGTTTCAATTCCCCCATTTGCACTAGTTAGTTTAGTCGGATTTTTAAAACGTTGACTTAATCGGCTAAATTCTCAAATAGTATAAACTGCGAGGCAATCACAATTCACAACTAACTAAACCTTTCTAACTACAATGAGATAATAAAAATACTTGCAGCAATATAAATGTGTGTATGTAGTATAAGTACTTACTTGCTTCGCAAAAGTGGATAAACTAGAATGGGGCCACCAACACCATGTTTGAGGATTTTCTTGAACACTTCACGATCAAAATCAGCTATGTCGGACTTGGACACAAACATGTTCAACCATGGGTGAGGTGCATCCCATATGCCTTTGGCTTTAGCATCCTCTTCCACACTCTTTACACGTAGCAAAAAATCCATGTATTTCACATCATCCTCAAACTTTATACCCTCAACGAATCTCAACCCTCCAAGCAATCTATCCACTTTCTACAAAATTCAAGGGTATTTCCGTCATTCACACATATTAATATTCAAAAATATTAAAACTCAGATTCCAGAAAATGATGGTTTTTTGGCCATTTACGGAATTGTGGGGACCGTAACGTCAGCAAGATCTCAATGATCAGAACAAATGGAGCACTCACTAATGTTATATGACTATTTTAACCTCAACTATAAAAGAATTCAAAATCAATGTTACACCATTTTACTGCTAATTGCTAAGGTACATAAACATAAACTAAGCAAAGTACGGTCCTATTTTAGTAATTTGATACCAACAACACAGACTTTTCAGTAGAGGTAATGTGTCAGAAGATCCAATGGAAGATACATTACGCTCGTGTAGTCAGTTTTCCCCCAACCATTGCCATTTGCCATAAAAAAATAAATTCAAATTTTGAAATAAAAAAGATAAAGATAAAAATAAAATCTCAAAATCCAAAACCAACACTTATACCCAAATGATATGGTGTGACGTTATGTATCGAGATTATGGCAGAAGAGAATTAAATAACCCTTCCTCATCTCTCAACTTCGTACTTGTGTTGGTGAAATTTGCGTATATTTGACTTTTTACTTGGGTCCCACCTAAATTTGTTTCTATACCACTAGTAATAATAAGATAAGATTACGTATCATTTTCATTTTCTTCTCCTTAATGTGTAAGCTAAGTCAGTTCTTATAGTTGTACTTAGCAGCTTCCTAGGTCAAAATTGAGTCACGGATTCTATACCCGACCCCTAATATTTGGAGAGTGTAAAAAATAAGAGAAAAGTATTTTTTAGATATATTAATTTTTATTTTTTATATTAAGAATTAGAGAATATAAATAAGAATTCGGACATCACACATAACACAACAAATAATATTTTTAAAGAAATAACATAATTCAATGTAATAAAAATAGTAATACATTCTTTCTTTACTAGAGTTGGTTAATTACCGTGTTAACTTCGGAAGAACGAGCAGTTTTCCGATAGTGAAGAGCAAATTCCAAGCAATAGAGAACCGGTCCGGCTGAAGAAGGAACACGAACCGGGTCGAATATTTGGTTCGAACCCATCGGAACTGTGGGCCATCCATTACAAGGGTCATTATTGTTAGCCACAACGAATCCTTCCACGTAATCAAAACCGTCACCTTCTGGTAGTGTCACCAGCCACTCTGCATCTTTGGTAAAATCCTCAAATTCAGAGTAAATCACCCTTATCCACCTCACCTAAAATTAATCACCCCAAAATCATAAAAAAAAACTAATAATCATATTTTATTCCAATTGAACAAATTGACAATAACTAAAAAATAGAAATAGAAATAGAAATATATCTATTTTTAGCTGACGTGTCAGCAAATTAATTGGTAATTATGCTGATACGCAAATTAATTATGTAAAAACGTTGAAATTGTGAATTCAGCACATCAAATGTCTCTGCATTAAGAAGAATTAATTGATGATTAAATTGTAGTAATTATAATTAATTACCATATCAGGGGCTTGTTGAAGAATGACTCTGGCTCTAGTGATGATACCAAATTGACCAAGACCACCAAGCGTTGCAAAAAAAAGTTCTGAATTTTGATTTTTATTACAAACCAAAGTATCACCTTTACCAGTAACGACTTCTAATTCCGTTACGTTTGCCGTTTGAGGACCATAACGGAAACTCTGACCACTAACACCGGCGTTAGATAACGTACCACCGACGGTTAACCCGAGATAATCAGTCCACGATCTCGGAACAAGTTGAAACTGCGAAACGCAGCGTTTCAACACGTCTTCCCATAATGCCCCTCCAGAAACGTCGACGTATGGAACACCGTCTTGATAAAGAAGTTGAAAATGTTCTTCCGCGGTGGCGCGCATGTCGAGGACTAGTCCTTTGTCCGCCATGGCTTGACCGTTGATTGAATGACCGTTGCCACGTGGCGCGACGGTTAGGTTTGTGGTTGTTGTTGCTGCTTTGATTGCTCTTGCGACATCGGAGGTGGAGTAAGGGCGGATTACAGCGAGAGGAGTGGAGGATTTCATGCCGCCGAAGTCTTTGGTTGCGATGGAAATTGGGGAGAAATGGAAAGAACCTTGAAGGGAAGAAACGTCGTCGTTTGGAGTTGATTCTGTGTCGTTTCCGTGAACGAAATGTTCAAGGTAAGCTATCATGTTGAACTGTGAAGTGAAGGGGGTTTAGTTTTTTCAGTTTATTTTGGGTAATAAAGTGAAGGGATGTTACTACGTCGTCGTTTTGAGTTTGAGAGTGTTTGAGTTTGTGATGTGTGTGTGATTTGCTGCAGGGTCTTGTTGGTCTTTAAATAGGGCCTGTTTTGGATTTTCTTTTCATAAATGATATTTGTATTTTATTTTTTTGTTAAGACAAGAAGAAAAGAAAAATAAGTTAATGGGAATTTCTGAATTTGAGATTCTATAATTAATTCAAAGATATTGGCATGACGTGTATACACTAGGTAAATTTAATATGGCCATTTTAAATTTTTAATGGTTTATGGTTGACCAGTATTTAACAAATATTTAAAATATTATTAATGTTTTTTTTTTTTTTTTGACATATTTTGTGCTCAAGAAATTTGTTGATTAATGTATGCATTTTATATTCATCTTTTCAAAAATAAAAATTATTGATATTATATATTGTTGTTTGAAGATATAATTTAATGGTTATTCTCATTTTTATGATTGAAATTATGACTTAATTAACATCGGTTTGATTAAAACAACATATAATAAAAATGCAATTCGTATTAAATTAATGTTAATAATGTCATTTTTCTTAGATGTAAAAAGAAAAAAGTCATAATTTTATTTTTAAAGAGAATTATTGACGGTTATTAAGATTTCTAATAACTTTAAGCATTGATCCACGGTGGATCACTAATGAAATTGGTCCACCGTAGTATTAACTGCATTTTTTTTAAGCAATAGTATTAACTGCATATACTATGTTTTAATTGGTCTTTAATTTCTATATATTTTGTCAATTGAGACATGTGCTAATATTTATAAATCTATCAAATTTTATTCATATTAGTTCTTCTGAAATTATGTTAAAGACCATGTTTATAAAAGTGGCTAAAGATAAAGGCTAATTTGACATATATTAATAGAGTCAATATAATTTTTTCACTTTTGCTTCTTTATACTTTTCTGACACACATATAAGTTTTTGAATTTTAACTCGAGTGAAGGTTCAACCTAACAACAATATTATTAGTTAATCCAAATTTTACAGACTTCACATCTTCACTTTATTTAATTGTACGACCTATACACCTTTTAAAAATATGCATAGAAAAATGATAAGACTTAATTATACAAATGAAATGACCCCTGTGATTAGAGGTCAATTGAATTTTTGTCTCGAAAACAAAATTGTTCTGGACCAAGCTATTAGGCTGAACCAAGTCCAATACCATATCCATCGGCCCAATTCCAACTCTATCGGCCTATAATATATATACAGTCCGTCACCACTTCATAAAGTATGTCTCTAATCTCGACCTCTGCCTCTACTTCAAGCTTATACTGACTTGAACGTTAGAGTGTTTTCTACAGGTACCCCCTTCTATGTCACCGGCCATCTCGAATGCTCGATTGCTGACATGAGACAATCCTTCCACTTGTCCATCTATATGAGTTCTCTATCTTTTTTATTTTTTTTATTTTTATTTTTATTGATGAAATTTGAGTTATGTTATGAACAAAAATCCTTTCAATTTGAGCATGTTGATAAGATAAACTTTAAAAACTTACTTTTTTATATGTAAAATTACGTCTATCATGTATTTCATGAGTGTTGTGAGAGTAAATATGATATTGTTGTAGGAGTTTCACTGCTTGAGGCCTTGCGCAAAAATTATAAGGGGTGAACTTTATCGGTTTAGAATAATAAACAATGTCACGTAGGACAAATGTGAACATATGTTTTCCCTTTGTTGTTTGGGGCAAAGTGAAATGTCGAGCTCTATATATGAAGTGTAATTAATGAATTAAAAATGTTTAAAAATGAGCTTAAAATGATATTGTAAAAAGATAATAATTAAGGTGTTGTGTGTTTTATTTTTTTTCAAGGTGTTGTGTGCTTTACTTTACTGTAATTGTGCATCAAGGTCTTAGAGTTTTGTCCCTTAACATGAACTAATATATTTGTCACTGAAAAGTATATTTTTTATTCATGTAGATGTATTGAAAGTGGAAAAACAATCGGAACGAAATAGTTTGTTAAAAAGTCTCAAAATTATCTTCTTTTTTTTTATAAGGAAAAGTCTCAAAATTATCTGAATATATATTTATAAAATATATTTAATTTTTAATTCTATAACAACCAATTGTATATTTTTCATGCACACAAAACTGAAATTGTACATAGTACACAGTTCAGTGAATCTCAAATCAAATCCGTAGCATTACTTGCATGCACAAAAGAAATAAGCGTCACCACCATTATGCATATATATTTATTTTTTATCTTTTTGACAAAAATACAAACTAAACAAACCAACTTGTAATTGTTGGCTGTCTAATTAAATATATTAAGAGGATACGAAAATCTGAGGCTAATAATGTCACTCCTAAAAGCAGGAAAATAATCCAAGAGAGAAAAACACAAAGATTTGGATAAGTTAATAAGATAAAAAAATATGAAAGTACATATTTATTGATAATTAAACTAGACATAGAGTGAGTTGCTCACAGCTTAGGAATTAAATAAATTTTATATAAATGAACCAACTTTGAGTACGCAATTACTCTATCAAATTAATAAAAAAATAACAATCGAAAAACATAAAAAGTTAGTTAAACTTATTTGAAGGATACGACAAAACATATACCACGTTCAAGTTATAACATATTCCCCATGAAACTTTATCTTAAAAAAACATAAAATGTTATATTTTATATTATTATATTTACTTTTCTTAATATGAATGTTTTTTTTCCCACTTATAGATAATTTAGAACGGAAGAAGTTTCTAACATTTATTAAAAAAATGTCAGGGTATTGCATTTAATACAACAAAAAAATTCTCTAATTAACCTATATCGTGAAGACACATATTTTAGTATTTTCCAATAGTAATTGCAAAATACATGAGAGTCTTTCAAGTTTAAAGATTTTTTTTTGACTCAACCTTCAAATTAGTTAAACTTTAACTTGTTGTAGTCATGGGGTTAATATATACTGGTCATTATTATAAGTAAAAAAAATATTTTTTATATTAATCAAAAAATTAATGCTTCTGGTTTATATTATAAATTAAATAGATTGATGATATTCTAATGAATTTAAAAATGTATTTTATGTTTATAATAGTGACCATATAAATTATATATATGATGAAATCAATATTCATTTAGATAAACAAATATAAAGTGATTCTTATTGATTCATGTTGTTTGTATAATTTGAAATCAATATTTTGAACTACCGCATAAGTTTCATTGTCTAGCTTCATTTCTAATCGATTTTGACGACTAGAATTGTATAAAAGTCTTTTCAGTTACAAACATGTGTTCAACTCATTTAGACGCAAATTTAAACGAGCACTAAGTTTCACTACCATTTTTTTTGGAATTATCAATAAAAATAAATCAATATATAGAGACAAAATTAATATTGGTCTCTCCGATACCATTGTTGTTCTAATAATTAGAGATGAATTTACTTACAGATTTTATAATTTTCAACTTTATTTCCATGAACTTAACTTAATTAGTTGGTAGAAATATCATATTTTATATATAAGAATCAGAGTTCGAATCACGGTTAACTCATCAACTTTCTTTTTAAGATTATTCTCATACCATCGCCCTAATATATATAGACGTTAACACTTTAAACCGCAAATTCTTCTAATCTACCAACATCATCTAATACCATTTTTGAAGCATGATCATCAATATTGCGATATATTTAGGCATTACTGGGCCAGTTTTCCCATTTCAAGATTGTTGACTTCTAATGTTATATTAAAGCCCGTTTTCGATTCATAAAAGATCTCAATCACATCAACTTCAATATCAATTTTGAAAACTTTATTTTCAAATTCAAAATCTTTGAAAACTTCACCTTTTAATATAGTTATAGGTTCATCATGTTTAAAGCGTGGTTTTGTTTTGTAATTTGTCAAAAGTCACGTTCATAAAGCATAATAAGCAAACCATATGATCATATTGGCTTATCTTTATAGAATAAAATCATAGGCAGTACTTTAATATTCCTTCTATAATTTTTTACAAGAATTCCATCCATTTATCACTAAAACATTTTAGGCATACCGTAACGCCTAAATTTTGGGATGTAAAAAAAATTCTCGTAGGGTGTTTAAGGCAACTCTTTTTGTAAGACTGTGTTCATTACAAGACATCGAACGTTCGAACAGGAAACAACCGGCGATTCAAATCACAAAGTTCCCATATCCGTTTTGTTGTGTAGACTGTGTTCATTACAAGACATCGAACGTGTTCATTACAACAGGAAACAACCGGCGGTTCAACTCACGAAGTTTGAACGTGTTCATTACAAGACATCGACAAATCCCAACCTCATTGAAAGAAACACAATTTCAGTCTTCATCTCGACAAAAAGCTATTCCTTCCTTTTCCGATTCTATTCTCCCAAGGTACTCACTTTTTCCTTTCTTTCTAAATTATGATGAAAATGGTTTTGCAGATTTTGATTTTGATTATATTATACTGCATTGTTATTTTAAGTTATGAACCAACACTTTTATTATACTGTGTTTGTGGTACTTGATTTTATTATACTGTGTTTGTAGCTAAACATGTAACTTTAATATAATTATGTGAGTTGTGGGACTGTGATACTTAGGACTGCTCATTCGAAATCATGAACCGAACCGATTATTTAGGACTGTAATGATAATATTTTGAATATTGTTGTATTGAAAAGTTGCGTATTTAGGACTGACTATGTTAGTCACACTTCTGAATAGCTAATTCATTGAATTTTTTACAAAAAAAAAAAAAGTATTGACTTCTAGATAGCCGATCTGCTCATTATTTCTTTTCTTTTTTCTTTGAATTTTAATTATATTACTTTTATTTTGCAGAAGAGGAATAATGATGATATCGAAGAAGAAATGCAAGATTTTGAAGAAGAATCAGAGATCTAGATGTTTAAGTTTCAGAATAGGATATACATTATGAAGATGTTAGTTTCATGGTGAATACAGATTAGGATATACATTTAAGATTTAAGATGTTAGTTTCATTTTTAAGATGCATGGTCAATTTTATTTTGAAGATGTTAGTTTGATTGTGAATGATTGACAATGTTAGATCAACGCTATGTTGATCGATGTTATTATTTTAATATTTATGAATGATAATTATTTTAGTTTAATTCGTTACGTCTTTTATTATTGGATTATATCGAAATTATTGTTCTTTATTTGTTAGGTCTAATATAATGATTATTTATGAGGGTGATGAAATTAAATTGAAAATATTCATACCTCATTAAAATTAAAAGTTAGTTTTTGCAAAGCTGCAAAACCGTTCTTGTAGCTTTACCAGAACGGTTTTTTATAAAGAAACGGTGAGAAAGTGTTGCGGTATTGAAAAAACCAGAACAGTTTTTTATATGGCAACCGAGAGAAGCCTTTGCCGTATCAAACAAACCAGAACGGTTTTCAAAATGACAACTGCAAGAAAGCGTTGTCGTATCTATTTGATAATTAATAAAGTTAAGGTCTATCAAAACGGTTTTTACGTTTAGCAATGGTTAAAAAGCGTTGCCGTAGATCGAAGCAAAGCGTTCTCTACATTAGACCAACGAGAACGGTTTTAATTGAGAACAGAGAGAAACCGTTGTGGTTGGAAACTTTAAGAACCGTTCTGTTAAGAACTCTAAGAAAACAGTTTTCTTCAAGGGGTTACCGTTGGAAAAAAAGCGTTGCAAATGGCTAAGAGAACCCCTCGGTATAGAACGCCCTGAAAACCGTTCTCGTAGCTTTTGGCAACGGTTTTTTTTACATTTCAGAACGCTTTTTTGACGTTCTTATAGAATGAAAATGTTGTAGTAAATATAGGAGTCCTGATAAAATAAGTGAAACAATCACGTAATTAATCAATTTAATCTCCGTGTATAGTCGTTAGATCAACATCAACCAGTTTAACTTCAATTTAAGTATAATTTTTTGACACCAACACATCAAATCTCTAACGATTCTCACACACAATAGTATTACAATGCATCATTTTATGTTGTCCAACCTTCTTGGGAGAGAGAGATAATGCTGAATTCAATCAATGGAATCATGGGTGTTTGCAATACAATTCGGAGGTAAAATTTATTTGATTCAATTGTTATATATCTTACATATTTGGGTCATCAAGGGATCTCGTTCACTTGACAACCATGTGTTTATTTATATGAAAGATTAGATACGAGTCTTTTTTAACTTGAGTTGGAGATTAGCTACAATTTCAACCAATTGTTATATATCTTACATATCTACTCCTATCTCATTTTAAATCTTCTGATCACAAACACCTTTTCCTTTTTTTTTACAAAATAATTTCTTGCTATTTCTTAAGGTCACTTAAAAGGTTGAAATGAACTTATCCGATCTTTATGTTAGCTTGAAAGATTGGAATGAGTTAGCATTCTTGGGATTCAGATTCACTATATAAATTGGATTTTTTTTAGCAATAAGTCTCACTCTTTTTACATACTTTGGTTCACTTATTGGTGTAGCTAGTGTAATACCCATACCTCCACACGGGTCGACGAGGTGTTAAAGCAAAATAAATATATTGAAGAGTAATGTTAAATTTTATAAAACAAATAGTATGATATAGGAAGGGAATGTAATTGTGTTGATTTTTTTAGTAGAAGTGATTTGGATGTACTAAATTACAATATGAAGTAAATTATTTGGTTTGTTATAAAAAGTCTCACACTTTTTACATACTACTTTGGTTCACATTTATTGGTGTAATAGTTTAGATTCTATAGAATGTCATTGTCATTGATTTTAGCCTTAGATGTTGTGCTCATTATGATATTTTTTTTGCTATAAAAGTTGTGGGTTGGGTGAATTGAAAATGTTGGTTTTCTTATTTTTCAATTGGGTGATTATTAGTTTCTAAAGTCATAAGCTCAATCAAAGATAGGGCCAGAAGATAATGATAGTGGGCGCTCATCCTTATTTTTAGGATCAAATGTGTTTTTAGTTCATATAAATATTTCAAATTTTATTTTTAATTTTTATAAAATTTTTAGTAAATTTTAACTCTTAAATATTTCATGTCATGATTTTCACTTTCTACTCCCTCCGGTTTTGAATATAAGCAAAAAACAACTTTCTAGATACATTGAATAAAACATGTATCTAGACAATAAAATGGTCCATATACATACTTTATTCAATGTATCTAGAAAGTTGTTTTTTGCTTATATTCAAAACCGGAGGGAGTACTTTTCAATCAACTCAGTGTCTCATACATATGCGTGTATTATAATTTATATTTATATACATCGATTATGTGTAAAATTATTTTACAGAAACTTTCAATTAAATCATATACTATATAAATATTTTTGGAGACTTAGTATTTTTTATGATTCATTGTATAAAACTCCAAATTAAATTCAAGGACCAATAGTTTATATATTTGACGGTTCAAATGCAAAAGACAAGAGCCCATGATTGCTATGACCTTTTTCCACATATTCTTTTATCCACTCATCATTTCATTCCCATTATTGCATTGGCCTATCCTATGAACGAATTAAGTTTGAGGTATTAAAGGTAAAATAAAATCAATCTTAACCTAGACACTTCCCATTTTTTCCATTCATGTTTTCAACATATAATTGGTGTCAAATCGTAAAGTAGTTGGTTTCTCAACGAACCAACAATGACCAAAACGTGGTTATCTTTTGAATATTTGGTACAATTATATAATCATTCTTATATAATTACAATAGTCATGATAAAATTCATGTTGGCAATATCTTTTGTGCATGACTCTTTTGTCAGCAAGAGATTGTTGAAAGTGCCTTAAAATCTCGGTAATAAAGAAGTCAGAAAATTCCTGAAAATCTGTCTGCGGCGCCGCGCGCAGGTCTTATGGCGTCGTGCGTCAGGAGCTGTCTGGAAAGTGGTTTCAGCTCTGTCTATGGCGCCGTGCGCGGTCGAGGTGGCGCATGGCGCGAGCGCGTGTCACTTGGAGATTTGTTTGGAAAATATATTTTCTTGGAGGATATTCTGACTTGGATTTGTTTTGTTTTGAAACAGATTGTGTTTGTTTTTAAATAGGATATATTTAAAAACAATATGAGATTTGATTTTATTTTAGAAGATTATCTTTTAAAATAAGTAGGCATGTATTTTTCTATAAATAGGGATTGTGTTATTCATAGAAAAATTGAGAGAGAGTTGGGTAAACAAGGGTTTGTCGTCAAAGGCAAAAGATTGTTTGTTTCGCCTTGGGTATCTAGGTCAATTGAGTCTCTTGGTCACGAGAAGAGATTCGGGATTAGGGTAGAATTAGGATTAATTCTTGTAACCATATTTGGGATTTCTTGTGAAAGTTTCTCATTGATCATAGTAGAACGGAATGGCTGCTCCCTCCCCCAGATTAGGTTCATTAACACCGAACTGGGTAAACAAATCATAGTGCGTTCTTTATTTGTTCTTGAATATTGCATCATCAACTCTATCAACTTATTTGGTTACTTGATTTATTTGCTCCACACATCAAAGGTTATTGGTGTAAGTTTTAAGCGAATTCGCAACAGAGATATTAGCTATAGTACATTTTTTGTTTATTTTGGTGTCGATATTTTGGTGTACTTTTCAATGTACAACATCATATGTTGTAGGAAGCTTATTGGTTAAGTTTTGTAGGGAAATGAAATAGCTACCTATAGAAATACACATACTAGTTTTGTTTGTTGTGACAATGGCATACACCCTCCGGTCTTATATATAAGAAAAAGTTGACTTTTTAGATTCATTGTAAAATTGATGTATCTAGACAATAATATAGTCTAAATACATCAATTTTACAATGAAACTAAAAAGTGAAATGTTTCTTATATATAGGACCGGAGGGAGTATTACTTTATGTTGTGATTCTTGATCAAATGATTAAGAGAATAGGAATAAGTTGTGCTATCAATTCATTTATAATAATAAGAGAAAATCATACCACATTGCCATGAATATGATCAACCTTAAAGAAAAAAACTTAAATCTATAAAAAGTGGATTTCTATGAAGTTATCCTCTTTTCTTCCTATAAAGATGCATTCTCTATAAAAGTTTTCAAAAGCTTTCTCTAATAAAAATGCATGCATGGAGCCCCCTTGTTGGAGCACATACAATATGAATGAAGAGCCCTGTAATTTTTAAAATGCATGCATGGAGCCCCCTTGTTGGAGCACATACAATATGAATGAAGAGCCCTGTAATTTTTAAAAAAAGTATATATTGGTCCTTTAAGTTTTCAAAATCTACAAATTGGTCCGTAAATTTTTTAAAATTTGAAAATTGTTCCCTACTTGATATTTTGAAATTTGTCAAGCCCTCAACATATTAAAATTTAATTTAGATCTAATATATTAAAATTTTCATTTTGGATCACGTTTCATTATATAGTTATATCTTAAATGTTATAAAATTTATAAAAATAATCTTTAAATTTAATATTTATTTTTTATAAAATTAGCCCAACAAGTATAAGAATAATTTTATTTTTCATTTTGGAACAAAAAAATTGTATTAAGCGTAAAATTCTATATTTGCAGTTTCATTTGTGATCACATTATTCCCGGAATGAAAGGAAAATCAACATTCATCTTGAAGAACCAAATTTTTTTGTTAACAAATAGAAATTCATTCATTCAACAAGCTAGAAAGCCACGGATAATGCACCAAGTGTAGACAACTACCCAATATTGGAGTAAAGTAAAAAATTAATGCAAATTCGAACAAATCAACAATAAATTATAGAATTGCTCAATCTACTGAATCTTGGTTATCTATGTTAGCTGAGAATGAAGCACCGCACAACAGCAACAAGAATACAAACTGAACACATTAGTAGCCAACAAGCTACAAACAAACTAAGACAAGCAACTACAACACTCAAGCTTAAAAGATTTCAAATCCTTAACAAAACAATCTTAGACAAAATGGAAATAATACCTAATGCAAATAAAACAACAAAGATTAAAAGATTAGAAACCAACATGAAAACACAACAGATCTAGAAATTAGCATCACACTAAAGCAAGTTGCATTTTCATAATTTTTTTTGTGAATGTGTTATGAGCAAGGTCCAAAATAAAACATCAAACTTGGATACTGACAATGTTAGTTCAAATACATGCATTGATTTTCGTCTTTTAATTTTTCTCCTACCAAACACACCCTTAAAGGAGATTCCAATAATTTAAAATTTGACCACAAAATAAAAAAAAAATCTAGTAAAAAATTGTTTTCACTAAGCTAAAAACGGTCTTGACTCCTATAAAGAATTGTGGTTTCTAATATTGTCAACAAATTATTTATCTTATACTTCTTAGAAGATTACTCTCTAATCTATAATTCAAAAGACTTTACATCTACATCTAATTAGGGGTGATTGTATCTGAACCAATCCAAAAGTAAAACCGCAAACCGAACCAATCCAAACCGAAAACCACAAAAAACCGCATTTAGTTTAAACCGCACGGATCATTTTTCTTCTAAACCGCACGGTTTGGTTTGGTTCGCGGTTTTCATTTTAGAAAACCGAACCAAACCAAACCAAACCGCAAAAGTTAATTTTACTATATCAACTATTAGCAATCAACTTATTACCTAGTCAAACTTAGCAAGCCAAACTCAAATTGAGTCCATAAAACAGTAAGTTGTCAAAACATATAATTTCACGCGATTCAAAACTATACTATTAGTATTAAAAATAAGTTCTTATGTGTGCAATTTATGTATATGCATATTATATCATGTAAACAATAAAATAAATTAAAATTTCCGATGTTTATTTTGTAACATGTTGGTAATATTGTCATATTTTTTCTATCGTAATAAACCGCGGAAACCGAACCAAACCAAACCGCATTGGTTTGGATGACTTTTTAAAAACCAACCGAATCAAACCGAACCGCATGCCATTTTATCTCACGGTTAGGATGACTTTTATGCTCAAAACCGAACCAAACCGCACCGCGAACACCCCTACATCTAATGTCATTCTAAAAATATTTACTCTTTTCATTACTCATTTAATTTTCATTTATAATAAAATAATAATAACAACTCATTATACACCTTGACCTAAAAACTGGTTTATACACCACAAGTTACAAATTACAATGCACTCATTTAATTTTATCTAATTGCTCTTATAAGTGAACAAATAAATATACTTAAAATGGAATATTTAACATCAAGTCGTTGTAGTATAGTGGTAAGTATTCCCGCCTGTCACGCGGGTGACCCGGGTTCGATCCCCGGCAACGGCGTGTTATTTTTTCTTTTTCACTTAATTTTTTAATTAAAAAATACCAGACTCACGGTTGTCCTCTTCTTTCTTCTTCCATTTCACGATACTAACTCTTCCCTCTTCTCTCATCGCGGCTTGCCGCCATCCCCTCTCTCTGTCTCATTGCCGATCGCCGTCGTCCATAAACTGGAGCGGATGAGGTCTAGAACAATCCTGAAGTCGAGTTTGAAGATAACACACTAACTGCGTTAACCGAAAATCCTCCATGGGGTGGGGTCACCTTCGAAGAAACGGTCCAGATTCCGGTAACAGCACCGATGCAGGTCCGAGCACCAGCACGCCGGTACCGCGGCAATTTCCTCCGGCTGCTCAGCCGGAAATGATGCGAGCTGCTGAAAAAGACGATCAATACGCCTCTTTCGTTTACGAAGCCTGTCGCGACGCCTTCCGCCAACTCTTCGGTACTAGAGTTGCGGTGGCTTATCAAAACGAGGTACTGTAATCACTAATTAATCACTTTTCTTTTGTTCATATTCTTGATTACGTGTTTTTAATCAATTTTAATCGTGCTTTAGTGTTAATTGCTTTTGCAGACGAAACTTTTAGGGCAAATGCTTTACTATGTTCTCACAACAGGTTCAGGACAACAAACACTTGGAGAAGAATACTGTGATATCACTCAGGTAATTTCATTCTGCATTCTTAATTGTTAATACATTATATAATGAGTTTAAATTCTGTAAGTGATTATTTTAAACTGTTGTTGTGATTTGTAAATGATATTGCTTGATTTTTGTGTGCATGATTTGATGAATTTGATTTCTGTTATGTTTTTAAGTAACTGATTTGATTGGTTGATTAGGTTGCAGGAACTTATGGACTTCCTCCTACACCTGCTAGGCGTGCTTTATTCATTGTATACCAGTCGGCGATTCCATACATTGCAGAACGAATTAGGTAGATTCTGCTGTCTTTTATAATTAATCATTGATTTGATTGAGCTTTGTTTGTGTGTTTTGTGCATGTTACTAGTTTTATGATGAGTTGATTGTTAATTTTACAGTTCTAGAATTGCTTCCCGGGGTATTATGCTTGCTGACTATGAGTCTGCTGAGAGTTATTATGGTGAAAATGCCCGCGGGAGTAGTAGTTCTCGGCTTTATGCTGCGAGTGAACTTTCTTCTTTGTCTACCTCAGGGCAGTCTACTTCAGCTCTGACGAGGTTGAAGGAGAAACTCGGTGGATTTTGGTTGCATATGGTTCAGAGATGGCCTACGGTACATTACTCCTGCTGATGTTTCTCATTCAACACTGATCAAGAAGTTACTACATTCTCCTTTGTAATCATGACATGTTGATTTTTGACAAAAATGTTTCAATCATATGCTGTTATTTGTTTTTTTCTTTTAAATTACATGGATTCATGGAAGATACAAGTTAATAGTACATACTAAATGACCCCTCTTTATATGGAACAGCTTTTTTCTTGTCCCCTTCAGAGCTGTATTGTATATTACATAATTTGACAACATTTAATCAGTTTAGTTGGAAGCAATTTTCTTTTTGTTGCTAAATCTAGTTTCTATGTTTTCCAACAGATGCTCCCTTTTGTTCGTGAGTTATTGCAGTTGCTTCTTCGTGCTAACCTCATGTTGTTTTACTTTGAAGGTGATCTTTTGATTGACAATTGCATCATAGTTATTAGATATGGAAAAGCAAGTTTTCTAAATCTTGCTGTTTTTTTCTTTTTGTAGGTCTCTATTATCATATATCCAAACGTGCTGCAGGCATTCGTTATGTATTCATTGGAAAAGCATCAAATCAAAGACCCAGGTATTGTGTTTTGAAGCTTTTATAAAAAGTACGGGCAAATCAAATGGGGAACTTTCCTAGTCATTTAAGTAGAATTTCATTTCTTTTTTTAGTTAGAAGTCATGTGGAGGATAAGACAAGCAAGGGGAACATCGATTCTATCTCAAATGTAAAAATTGAAGAACATACCATGCCACATATCCATTATACAAAATGAGGGAAAATAATTGGAAATGTGAGTCATATAATTCAAGCAAAATGGATGAAATAGAGGAATGCTTGTGCATTTTGTGATAGAAAATTACCTGTCAAACATGAATTTGTTTTATTTTTATTTTTGCTTTGAATGTATATAAGACATTCAATGTTGTAGAGATTGAATGCTAGATAGAAAAAGGTCATAAAAAGTTAAGTTAAATGTTGTAAAGTAAAGATGGAAATATTACATTGGATGAGTGGTGTTAGCTGGTTTATAAAACCACTAGGCAAGGACATCGGTTACAACAAGGAATATAATGAGAGTGATGCCTTCTTCCTGATGAGGACTGGATTCAATTATCAAATAACTGGAAAATAATTTGAATTGAACTTGAGAATGGCATGATGATTGAAATAGATAATCGCTTACAGCTAAAATTTGCAGTAATAGGAACCAAAAACAATATACAAGTAAAATTTAGTGGACTAAAGAAGATAGATTTGGATTACCCTTAGTTTCCCTCATAAGTAACAATTGATTCAAGCCTTAATTCTAGTTCAAAAACACATAATCCACATTCACATATGCAAAGTTGGATTATTCCAAATCTCTTGACAAACAATCCCTTTGAACCTAATTAAAAACTGTGATCCCTTGGGCAATTCTTATTAAGCAATCATTAACTATAAATATTCAAAGGAGTGCATAATTTCCATTTCTTTTCCAGCTATCCCTTTGATTATCAATATCGTGGTAATTTGCAGGATCTAACTTAGTAGTCAATTTTCTAACCAAGCAACAAGTTTAATTACAACAGATTTCAGCATAGGGTCATCCTAGCCTAACCCAAAGACTTTAGTTATTCATACTACAAAATGCTCAGATTTCCTTGATCTTTCCACCAAAGACAGTCCACAAATTATTAGACTTCGTATGTATATCGTCAAACATGAAATTGCCGGTGCTGAGTGCTAACTTCTAAATCCTGGCACTCAATGTGTGACAAGAAGTGCTCGGTTACTTTGTTGAGCACTGGACACAACTTGCTACCGTTCCCATAGCAAATGCAATTTTTGCCACTCCAATGTGGCTTACCGTTATACATCCATTGGAAAAATCCTATGGAAATGCTAGGTGTATTATTTAAGTGTTGGTCGGTAATACTCCCAAAACAAAAGTTGATATCCCTGGATATCTATGCTGACTGCTAAGTATGTTATGTTGGGTGCCGGTTAAGTAACTTGCTATTTTCCCTTGTTCAGTTGTTCATACAAAAACTGAGTACCATAGACTTGTATAAGAAAGCTCCTAAAATCTTATACATTCCATTTAGAGAATAATTCAACAAATCAAAATTAAATTTATCCAAGTCCTCATTTTTTTTTAGTTACAATATAAGTCCTAATTCAATTCCTACACATATACTCAGAGCAAACTCAACCTTTTAAATCTTTTTTTTTTTTCCAAAGAAAAAATGAAACATAGACATAAAGCCTCAGAATTGCAGAAAAGTATCAGCAAGGCTCAAACTCAACCTTTTAAATCTACATTCCTGTAATGTAGATTTATCAAGCAGTCATGAGAGACAAGATATGTTTTGGAGCGAAAGCATTGGAGAGAAAGTTGAGTTATCAACTGTTGTGAGTATATGGCAGAATCTCATTTAGGTGGTTTAGGAACATATGGAGGCTTATGTAAGCACTAGTAAGGGGGATAGATTAGACGAAGAATAGTCCAAGAGGTTGAGAGAGACCAAAGAAAACTATAGGTTAAAGTTAAACTATGAAAGATTTGGATTTAATGGTATTCTTTAAAAATTATTCATGATACGATATATTGGTGTCATTAGTTTTGTGTAGTCAATCCCACTTAGTAGTTGTATTTTACTCCATACTACGATCATTGTGTTATTTATTCATAATGATGTTTTATTTTTATATAATTTCAATTTCTAATAAGCTGTAGCTTTCATGTACTAAATATTGGGTTAGGTGACCCGGTTAAATTGCTTTGTTAAGTTCTTACTGCAGAAGACAGTTTGTGTTTCTGTTCAATCACTCTGATTTCTTTTCTTAAGATTCATAAATAATATGTGTCTTTCGTTGTCATATATATCTTTTTCATAAATCTACAGGCTAAGTTTGGCTATTGTTGCATATTAATATCCATGCTTCTCTTGGTTTTAAATTTAGATCACCCGTCCTCTATAATTTGGCTTCTGTGCAGATATCAAATACTGGGAGTATTTCTCTTGATTCAACTTTGTGTAATAGCTGCTGAAGCGCTGCGTCGAAGAAATTTTACATCACTTTCTGGTTCAGTTCATCAGGCATCCTTTGCCACCGACCAGACAACAGGAGGTTGTAAATTTTTCACTGATTTTTTATTTGGATATTTTCCTCGTGTTCCTTTTTCTTAATTTTGTGCCTACTAATGCGCTCTGGACGTTTTCTTGTTTAGTCAATTAGTTTTTAGAGTAAACCCTCAATCCAGTCCTCCAAAGATTAGTGTGTTATCACATTAGTCTTCCAAATGATTTATCATCGAATCAGTGTCTCAAAAAATTAATCAGTCATCATATTAGCCCCTCAACGATACATAATTGTCACCAAGTCCATCACTTTAATGCTTTTCAGATAAGAATTTGGTGACAATGGTGTATCTTTGAGGGATTAATTGTTAAAAAAAAATTCTTTGTAGGATTAATATGGTGGTACTTCAATCTTTTTTGAGGGACTGAGTTGGTACAAAATTTGGACGACTAATCTGGCGCTACCATAATCTTTGGATGTCTAAGTTGACGGTTGATTCAAGTTTTTGTCATAACCTGACTCTGTTGCCATGTATTATAGGACATGGTTTGCCTGTTCTAAATGAAGAAGGTAATTTGGCATCTCCAGAAGCTGACAATGGAAGTTGGGTCTCTGGATCTTCATCTTCTGAGGTTCAATTATCTTATCAAATAATCCTTTTCGTTTAATGCTATTTGGTGCATGCTTTGATTTGACAGGGTTTGAAGTCAAAGTGTCATACACATATGTCATTTAACTAAGAAAATTTAAGATCTGCAGTGGAATAAATATTTTGCTGTTGACTTATACAGTTGTGTTGATCTGTTCTGGTTTGGAATGCTGATGTTTTGGTCTAGGCACACGAATGATTTTGAACTATGAGGATTTTTTTTGGATATAAAATAGGGTTTTCTTAATTAAATGTCGTTAGGATACTTGTTAAAGAGTGAAAATGAAAAGTATTCATGGAACAGCAGAGAATTCATTTTATTAGGAATAATACGCAAAATCATTTTTTATTATTATTTAAGTAATTAGAAGCATTTCCTAAATTAGAAAACCGATAAAAAGGGTGGAGTGGAGATTATATAATTGGAAATGCTTAATACAGCGAAGGCAATTTCACGAATAATACACGAATAGCAAACATGCTTCATTTCCCTTTATTTTTAATTCATTAGAAAAACAATGATTCATTTCTCTGATTCTCTCTCATCTCTTAAAACACAAGTTTTTTTCCTTCTCAACACACACCATTTTTGTTTTGAATGGCATCAATATACAGCATCTCTCTCCACTTTTTGATGTATTCTCTACTCCATCACTGGTTCTCTTCCATACTCCCAATTCCTTCATTAGATTATTTTACTGTGGTTGCCTGTTATTACCTCTAAGTTAGAGTTAGAGAATTGCTTTTGCTTCTGATTTTTTCTAGGTGTACTGTGTTGCTTCATGTGTAGTTGGGTCGGTGAGCAAGTTTTGGGTGGGATGGTAGTTTCATTTAGTGGGCAAAAATAAAATAATAAATTAAGTGGATAGCAACAAGGATACCATGTAATAACACATTCGTGAAAATTCACGAGGCCACCGTTCGCGAGATATAGCACTGCCCTTTGTATGTCTCTTGTTTGTGATTATTAAGTTCGTATGTTTCCCTCCTGATGATGTCTGTTCCAAATCTTCTCATTTTTGGTGTGGTTGATAAAGAACGTAACATTCATTATGTATCTTTGTTGCCCTGATCTAAAGAGCTTCACGGGAAGCTGATTTCTATTGTGATAGAGTTTATTTACCACAGCAGAATCAAATAAAAAGCCTTATGAGAAATAGGTGGGTCCAAGCATCCATCATATCTTATTGCACTATGTGTTTTGATGAATCGTTTTTCTTTTTGCAGCAGCATGCATCTAGCGGGGTTAGCAAATGCACGCTTTGCCTGAGTAATCGTCAACACCCAACAGCTACTTCCTGTGGCCATGTATTTTGCTGGTATTGCATTCTTAGTTTCTTACTGCTTCTTCATGTTCCCCGCTTGTTTGTGTCTCATCTTTTGATGTGGTCCATGTAGGAACTGTATCACAGAATGGTGCAACGAAAAGCCTGAGTGCCCTCTTTGCCGCACCCCTATAACACACTCCAGTCTAGTTTGTATTTATCATTCAGACTTCTAGAATCTGTTTCTCGTGGGCTGTAGTTTTTGTAAATGGAAAGAAGATAGCATGAAAGGCAACATTTTCTTGAGATCTTGAGGATTGTATCATATGAACATTTAAACAATTTAATTTTATATTATTAAATAAGAAAATTCTGATTTCATCAATCAATTTGCCCAACTATTATTAGAGTGTGATCTACATAAATATTGGCTTGTGCATACCATTTGCTGGCAAAATTGTTTTGCCAACAAGAGGTTCGAATTATGTGTAGGCATGTTTGGATTCTACAATTCGAATGTGTAAAATCAATTGTTTGTCATCCACAAGGAGTAAATTTATCAAAATAATAAAAAATAATTTGGGGAGCGTAAGAATAGTGGGAGGTGGGAAAAGAAAATCACAAGCTTCTAAGGTTAGAATATAGATTACGAGCAGCCCAGTTCTTAATCCTCGGGTTTACAATATCATGAGTTACCCAATTCCCATTCCCTATAAATTCATCGGGTCTTTCATTTTCATACACATAGCCGCTCTTAGGGGCGTAAGCGGATCAGAAAAATTCAATTGAATCGACAATTCAAACCAATAAAAACTGAAAGAAAAAAAAAATAATTTATGGTTCGGATAAAAAACCGAACCGAACCAATTGAAAACCGATGTGGTTCGGTTCGGTTCTTGGTTCCAATTTTAAAAACCGATGAATAAACCGAACCAAACCATATATATATATATATATATATATATATATATATATATATATATATATATATATATATATATATAAGTTAATAATTTTTTTTTAGACAACTCACATCTATTAAAAAATAAAACAATGCCAACTACTTGTAAAAAAGAAAAAAAAAATCTCACTCACATCACATTACAAACACTAACTCATAAACTCTCTCCCTCATAGTCACAACCGCAAACAACCTTCTATCAAGCGTTGTTTTGATATTTTGTTTCGATTTACTCTCAAATATTTTTACTTGTTTGTGATTTCTATTTTTCATTTTGGTTATGTGATTTTCATTGTTGTGGTTATATAATCAAACAGAAGAGCTAGTTTGATTTGTTATATAACATGTTTTAGTCTTAGTTTTTTATTTTGAGTATTTTGGTTATATAATCAAACAGATCAGCTAGAATAAACATGTTTTGGTTATATAACATTTGTTCTTAGTTATCGATTTTGGTCTAATTTTTTTTACAACGGTTTAAACATGTTTTAGTTATATAATTAAACTAGCAATTAGTATGTGTGTTCCTTATATAAATGGGAACTTATTTGATGAACTTTATGAGAAAAAAATTTGTATTTTGTATTTAACAAACTTATAGGAAAATGATTGTATTTTGTATCTGATGAATTCATTTGATGAACTTATAGAAAAATAATATATCGAAAAAAAAAAGCATGAGATGCATCGAAAAAATATGCGCGGTAAAAACCGATTAAAGTATCCGAACCAAACCGATGAGTTCTGTTCGGATACATTTTTGAAAAATACCAAAAACTGAACCAATCGATAGTTCATTGATTCGAACATTAGATTCACTCAAAATCGATTCAAACCGATCCAATTACATCCCTAGCTAACTGCTGTTATGAGAGTTAGTATTAACTTGTGTTTATTTGTTTCATGTTTCATCTTACTTTTCAATTCATATTTCATAGACAGGATTAATGATTAAGATCTGCATAGTTTATTCCACGCTTAGATTTAAGCCTAATTAAGCATTTTCTATGTCCAATTTTTTTTTTTGGTACATTTCTATGTCCAATTTTTATGTATGAATAGTTTGAATTAAAATTGCTCTTGGGTGTGTAGTGTGTAATATACTGTTATTCATAATTAGCGATGTTTAAATCCAAACTTATTCTTTTGTCAAAAAAAATCCAAACTTATTCTTAATAAAACAAATTTTGTGTCTTCGTGAGCTTGACTCAGTTGGTAGAGACATCGTATTATATGTGCAGGAGCCCGAATTTGAACTCGGGACACACCACTTATTCACCTTTAAGGTGAATTTTCTAACCACTAGACTACTTGACAAAAAAATAATAAAATAAAACAAATTTTGTGATTAGCTGGATCTGACCTAATTAATTAGCATCGTGGACCCTAATTATAGAACTTTAACCTAGTCCAACTCCCCACCCCCACGCATGGGCTCTCTTTGTGATAACTAGGAGACCACAATGTATATATCATGATTTTGCATATCTACTATCCATGGTTATATTTCTTTTTAATTGTTTTTGTTAGTTAAAAAGAAGAGGAGCATGCCTTGAGTTAGTATATAAGTTTAGAGTATTATTTGATTAATTAATTAATAAATCCCTTATCAAGGACAGACAGCTTAAATCCAACAAAAACCAACACTCGTTGACTTGCTGTCACCTGGATTATGGTTAGAAAATACACGTCTTAAGCCAAAGATCAACATAGAGGAAGATGATAATGACATGACTAAAGTTGTATTTAGAATAGTTTATTAGAATTTATCTCTACTATTTTATTCTTCCCTTGTCAATTATTGAAAGAATTTATATGTATATATACATTATACACTTTATCTTCATTTCCTCATATGGAAAGAGCTTATGTATACATTCTTATTATAATAAAAGCTAAATCAAACTCTTTATTCAAACAAAATTAACTATTATTTGTTTGTCTTTGAGAAGTCACTTGGTTGAGAATTTATCCTTCAATTTAGAGGAATTTAGTTCGAGACCCGACACCAATAGTATTGTTTAAAAAATTGTAGTGAATTGTGTTATCTTCCAATTGTCATAGACATTAATTAAATATTGATTTTTGCGTATAATTCTACTATTATCATAAAGTTAAAGTGGATTTTCTTTTGTCTGAAGTTAAAGTGACAAACATCACATATAATTTATACATAAATGTGAGGTTTCGAATTAAAATTTTTTAAAAAATATTCAACTTAATAATATTGACATTGACGATTGTATTAGATATTTATTTTTTGACATTGTGTTAGATTTTATAAACATATGTAAAATGGAAGATATTATTATATATATATATATATATATATATATATATATATATATATATATATATATATATATATATATATATATATATATATATATGAAAGAAAATAATCATATTGAAATTTGAAAAGGACACTTTAAGACAAAAAATTGTATATGCAAATGCAATACTCATGATGTGAGGAAGTGAATAATAGTACTATTAAACAAGGGTATTTGCTAGGTAGGTGGACACTAGTAACCAAAAACAAAGTTGCATAACAATATACTACATTTTATATAGGTTTTTCCATTTGCCCCAATTATTATATTTTTATATAAAAAGTGGTTATTTTTTAAACAAAAATATCTAAAAAAAAGTGGTTACTTGTTTAAGATAATTAAGATGCAATGTTAGTTAGGACGGCATGAGAAAGATGGTATATTCCTTATTCATTTTCAATCACTTAAGATAATTATTTTTGTAGTATTCCCTTTGTAGATCCAATATTTAAGCATTAATATTATTATCTTGTGTCATTTATAAGAAGCAAGCATGCGTTGATGATCATTATATAACTAATTTGATTTGATTAGTCTATTAATTTGAAATATTCAGTTGGGCGGCACTCTATAAAACTAATGTAAAGAAAATACTAATACTAATAAGTGATTATCCATATTGTGTAAGGTCAAATTCTTTGGTTCTGGTCACTTACTTAATATTTATATTTGTAATAGTGTCCAATATGAGACCAAACATAGTGATTATTTGGTGTCCGAGGAGACCTCAGCAATGCATAGACATTATCGTGTTCACATCAAGCACTTGATCCAAGTTGTTATGGAAAGCCAATTTTTATTTATTGTATGTTTGGTTTCAATTATGAAGTAGTCATAATTGATTTTAGATGTGTAGAATTGATTTTAATTGGCTAAACTGTTCATTTGGTCCCTTACGTTTATTTTAGGTTTGAATTAAGTTCCTTACGTTTTAAAAGTTTGAATTTGGTCCCTCACGTTATCAACATTTGCATTAGTTAGTCCATTTCGTCAAATTTTTCACTAATTTCGTTTGATACTTACACGTGGCTGTCGGTTTGGATAAGTGGAAGTGATTTTGGACACGTTGACAGCCATATAATAAACAGAACCTTCACAAATAGAAAAAAAGAGTTAGTGTTTGCAAAGGTCTTTGTCGTATTTTTTTCTATTTGCGAAAGTTCTGTTTATTATATGGCATTCCACGTGTCCAAAATCACTTCCACATATGTAAACCGTCAGCCATGTGTAAGGATCAAACACAGTTAGTGAAAAATTTGACGGAATGGACTAACTAATGCAAATGTTGATAATGTGAGGGACCAAATTCAAACTTTTAAAACGTAAGGGACCTGATTCAAACCTAAAATAAACGTAAATGACCAAATAAACAGTTTAGCCATTTTAATTTGTTTGGTTTCTCAAAAGTAGAATTGATTCTACCTTTAGAATTGATTCTATTTAAAGCTAAAAATCATAGTTTCTTATTCTATAATTGATTTTTACATTCAAATTTTTTGTTAAACTTATTTTTGCATGAATATATTCAAACATAAATCACTTTAAATTAAAATCAATTTTAGTCAAAAACAATTTTACAGAATCAATTATATCAAAACCAATTTTTATCACCGCAGAATCAAACCTGGATAAAAATCTCATGGATTATTAAATAAAAGTACACAAAAAGGGTGAAAGTGATGTTACTCATTGAGTTTATCTTGTCTTGCATTTAAACAAGTTACAACACTTGGTGTTTGAAGAAAGTTATGTATGGCAAATCTTATCAGTTATTTTCTTTAATTGTGTAATTTCCGGGGTCAACTCGGTCCTAAATAAATAAATAAAAAACACGAGACTAACAATAAATAATTTAAATAGTAAGAATCTTGTTCCTATTAAATTTATGATTAGAAGTTTGATTTTTGCCTTATGTGTTTGGAAAAAAAATTATTTGAGAGAAGAAAATCCACTTTGTGTGTTTTATAAGTTATTAGTCATTGTTAACGGCGGTGAAAACTTCATACTAATATCAATATAAGTAAAAAAAACGATAAATAAAAAAATTTGATGATTTTACTCAATCACTCGTATTAACTATTAATGATTCATTTTTTTTTTTGTCAAGTTGTCTAGTGGCTAGAAATTTCACCTTTAAAATGGATAAGTGAAATGACCGGGGTTCGAACCTCGACCCTTTGCATATATAATGCATTTGTCTTACCAATTGAGCTAAGCTCACATGACTTAATGATTCATGACTTAATGATTCATTTTTATTACTATCATAAACACAATATAAAAAATAATAATATATGAGTGATGCACATAGCATTAATTAAAGAATAAATCAAGAAAAATAAATAGTTGAAATTGTATTGGAAATTAATTATAATAAACTTTTTAAAAAAATTATAATAAAATTTAGTTTTTTTTAAAGGTGACAAATGTTATGGGACAGAAAAATTACCTTTGAGAAGTACATGTTAATGTAATTAAGGCCCCATTTGAAATGAATTATTTTTCAACTTATCCAAAATAATTTAGAAAAATAAATAAATTTTTATGTATTACTATAAGATTGTTAAGGTAGTTTAAAAAAATAATTTTAAAAATATTTTATGAATTAATAAAAAAAATTATTTATTTATATAAAATATTTTTAATAATATAAAAAATAAGCTAATCTCATTTGAGAAACTTGTAAAAATGGGATGCAGATTTGTCAACCAACAAAAAGAAAAGGTTAGAATTCAATTGAAGATCAAAATGCACGTGCGGAAGACAAATTGACGACATGTCAATCATAACCAACAAAAATCTCTTGCAAAGATCAAGCTACATTATCTAAAATAATATTAATTAATATTTTACAAAAATATTTATCAAATGAATAAATACTTACATATTTTTTTTTTTTATATTAACCCTCTAAATTTTAGGAACAGAAAATATCGATAATTTAAAATTCGACCGCAAGATAAGTAGAGTTTAATTAAGAATTATTTTTTCCAAGAATTAAACTATGATTCTCTCGAAAAATTAATCTTAGAAAAAATTTATTACTCCCTTAAATTTAATGTTTTGGGTTAAATACTTACATCTTTTAACTATTAAGTTTATGACTTAATATTGATCTTCTGAAAAAATATTAAAGAGGTCAATTATTTAGATAAATCTTAGTTACTTCAAAGAATAGTTTTTGCAACCCACGAGTATTTAGATAAGATGACGCGAATCTCTTCTAACTTAACCAAGGTTTTGGGTTCGATCCCTGACTTAGGCATGCAGCAGTGTTGAAACTCTTAGGGAGAGTTTGTCATCCATTTGAATCCTACAAGGTTCGAGAAATTAGTCTCTGTAGTTGTGCGCAGAGAATATCCGATTTACAACCAAAAAAAGTTTTTGCAAATAGTGCATATTTAAATATCAACTATTTCTCTCTTAATAATTGAAATAATTATTCATCAACTATTTCTCCTAAAAAAGAGAATGAGGAAGGAAAATGTAAGTGGATTTGTGAGCACCAAGCAGCACTAAAGAAGTAGAAGCAGCCATGATAGGAAAAGCAATAATCTTTGACAATGAGTTTGTCGCTTATATATGTTGATGTTTTAAGAAGGAAGAAAATAAGAATAGAGAGAAAGCAATTTGGCAGTGGAGACAGGTAAGGAACATAGTGGTGAGACAGCTCATTAGGCAGTAACCAGTCCGCACCAAGCACGCTTGCTGCTGATACCTCAATATGCTCCATTTTTGCTACATACTCATCAATGGTTTAATTCTTAAAAGCATGTTTATACTATGTTTGCCATTAAGCTTATTCTTATAAATCCTTGTGGATAATCATATAAAAAAATGAACTATATGGATACCTTTTATAAATATTAGTATTTAAATTTCGCATATTCGAGTAATTGCTCAACCCTAAATCTTAATCTTAATTCGAGTAATTTTTCATACCTCAATATCACGCCAATGAAAATAGTCCTTTTTTAGTTGAAACTTGCATCTCATAGTTCTAAATTTTATTGCAATTTTGATCGAAACTCAAATTTTTAAACCAAAATTTATTATCTTTTAGGCTCAATTCGAATTCTACTTGAAAATTCACTCCTAACTAAAATTTATTAACCATTAAGTTTATTTTATGAATCGTTTGAGAGAATTCATTTTAATTTTTAGTATAGTCAAAGTTTTCTTACCTCTCAACTTAACCTTAAGTTATTGACGCTCCTTGAGAACTAGGTTTGACTAAGTCGAAAGATGAATGATTTGCTCCATTGACTTAACAGAGACGTAGTGTATCTAATAGAAATTTGCATACTATAAAGTTCCAGAAAATGATTATGAAATATCCTCTAAAGTTCACAACTATTCAGATATATACACACCTCTTTTTGTGGATATATATATTTTCTAAAAGGTCTTTTCAGTACTAAATCTCCACTTGTCACTTGATTTTAGATATTAATTTCAACAGGTTATATTTTTATTATGTGATAAATAAAATTTGAAAAAATTATTCTACTAAACAAATAAAGTTTATTAACCACTAGATCTTATTATTGTCATTTTCATTGTAACTATTGGCATTCTCCATTACGGTTTGTGAATGTGACTAATTAACATCGTTGTTATTATATCCATATAATATAAAGTGTTCACCACCACCAAACCTATTAGTACTTTGGTGCTGTACAATTAACCTTCACTATTGATTCCACGATCCCACTATTTCAAAAACGTGTACATTAGAGATTCTTCAAGCATATAGTATGAAATTAATAGATATAAAATATTAATAATAAATTGAAATTTAAGAACCTTTTCTTTTTTGATAAAATAAATTGATCCAAGTAATATGAGTTTTAGTCTTTTTTGATTTGTAGTTAGGAATTTGATTTTTGAGTCATATGTGAAAAAATTTATGTCAGAAGAGGAGGACACATCTTGTATATCTTATAGATTTTCCGACGGAGATTAATTATTGCTAATGATGATGAAAATTTCGTATCAATATCGCGGTAAAAAAAAATTATCAAAATAAGGTAACTAAAAAGATTTTCTTTTATCATGAAAAAATTGCTATTCATGATGAAGAATAAGGACACTAGAGAAGTGAGTAAGTACACACTATATATAGGACATGCAAATTTAAAGAGTGGATACTCCACAAAATCTTTAGTGGAGTTAACCCACGCTCAACTCAACCACAAACTTTGGCCTTCCTCTATTTGCAAATCCAACAATTGGATGGTCCCACACATGATACATTTCATGCTCTTTTTTACATTGATGGATAATTCTCACATATACGTAAACTTGGATACTACTTTACTTTATGCTCTATTATTATTTTTTCCATTCAATGATAATGGTATCTTTTGTTTGACACACACATCTTTTGCTATTATTTTTTCCATTCAATGATGATGGTATCTTTTGTTTGACACACACATCTTTTGCTATTTCATCTAGAAGTGTTTGCGGTGCGGTTTGATTCGGTTTTGAGCAGAAATATCATTCTAACCGCGAGATAAAATTGCATATAATTCGGTTTAGTTCAGCTGGTTTTTAAAAAGTCATTCAAACCAAACCAAATCAATGCGGTTAGGGTTGGTTCGGTTTCCGCGGTTTATTACAATATAAAAAATATGACAAAATTATCAACATGTTACAAAATAAACATCGAAAATTTTAATTTATTTTATTTTTTACATGATATAATATGCGTATACATAAATTGCATACACATACTACTTATTTTTAATACTAATAGTATAGTTCTGAATCGCGTGAAATTATATATTTTGACAACATACTGTTTTATGGACTTAATTTGGATTTGACTTGCTAAGTTTGACTAGGTAATAAGCTGATTGCTACTAGTTCATATAGTTAAGTTAACTTTTGCGGTTTGTTTGTTTTGGTTCGGTTTTTTAAAATGAAAACCGCAAACCAAACCAAACCGTGCGGCTTAGAAGAAATATGATCCGTGCGGTTTAAACTAAATGCGGTTTTTTGCGAATTTCGGTTTAGATTGATTCAATTTGCGATTTTATTTTGAATTGTTTCGGATACGATCATCCCTAATTTCATCGTATCTCAAATATTACATTTTTTTCCTCATCTTACTTCAATGGTAATTGAGAGTGTCTTGCTTTTGGTTTTCCTAAATTTTTGTTTCGATTCATTCCCCCAAAGTCAAAAAACCATAATTTTTAGTCTTTGCCATCAACCTCTACTATAGAGTTAATACAGTTTCATTAACATTGTCCTCGTGAGTATAACTCCCACTTATTCACTCAATTACAACAAAAAAGAGTTTAATTTAAAACTCGTAACATGACATATTTTAATCGCGTGACACACTTTCACTCTTATTTGGTTATCACACACTTAATTAGCAAGGGATTTAAATCAAAACGTGTCATTTTAAAATCCCCTTGTTCTTCATCTTCTTTATGCCGCACTTCTCTCCTCGGTCATCATCTGCATCTTCTTTGCTTTTGCGTGTTTCTTCGCATTTGAATGTTGGATCTAGGGTTAAAAATGGGTCAGGATGGTGTACAGGACTTACGGTTTAGCCTACATAGATTCAAGCTAGATTGACCTATTTCTTTAAATATAGTAGGCCAAAACTTTTTTATAAGTCTGTTTAACTAAAAAGGTCAGACTCCAGATTATTAAAAAAGTCTTTTAGGCTTTGTAGGCCGGCCTATTTAAATAAATATGAATAATATTTTTATATTTATTGTTGTTATATATTAAAGTTTGTACTTTGATTAAATTATAACTCAGAATAATTTTTTTAGTAGTTTAAGTTTATTAATACATTAATTTTTCACCTATATAAATATATTATTATAAACTAAAATTGAAATATGATGTCATGCATATAGTCAAATTCTCTAAAATATCATGTTAAATATCAATATGAAGTTGAATTTTGTTGGTTTATTAGCTCATTGGTATATTTAAAAAAAAAAAATTATTTATTTAAATATCTTCATGTGAAATAAACTTTTAAACATACTAGTAATAGATCATATCATGCTTTCAAAAGGTCAAACTCAAACTTTCGAGTTTTTAACAAGTCAAATTCAGGCTTGATAAAATCTAACTCATCCTAGCCTATTTTCTACTCTAATTTAATTTTCGACTCTAGTTTAAGGAAGATAAGGATCTAACTCCTAGACCCCCTTCATCCATTGTAGAAGATACAATATGCCGGGGTACAGTAACCAACTTTCTAGTATTCATGTCACCACTCCAAAGAAAATTCTCATAAGCTTCTCTAAATCTTTGTTTATGGCTGCAAACATCTTCAAAAACATGTCATTTAAACCTGCAAACAAATCTTACTTTACCTAAAATAGAATACAATATTAAATGGGACAGCTTTGAATACGCACTGGCACTTATATGTGGTTGTTGCTGTATATTTCAAAGACAGGCAAAACTGAAAAGGGATGGTAAGGTCCAAATCAGCGCACTGTATAGAAATTTCGGGGTCTAAGGCAATTTTTTTTTATAAATTATTAACTTTTTTTATATTAATCATTTAACAAATGACATTTTCATTGGTGAAAAAAAAGACATTTTCTTTTTTTGGTTCTTTCTCTTTGGTGAGAAGTTAACTAATACTTTTATCAACTCTTTTTGTTCTTGAAATCCACCCTGAATCTCATAAATATTAATAATATGTTTTTAGACATAATATCAAATATATTTTTTTGGTAAGATATCAAATATATTTAATATAAAATATATTTTTGACCAAAAGTTAATAAGCAAATTGACTGAAAATATTAATAATAAAATTAAGTAAAAAAGAAATTACTATAAAATATGTTTTTGACCAATAATTACTAAAATATTAATAATAGGAAAAGAATTGTCCGAAAATATTAATAGTGGAATTAAGTAAAACATAATTAAATAAAGTTAGTTAATAAAAATATCAAACGCAAAAATAAAAACCTTCAGAGGTAGCCGCGGCAAATTGGATCCTCCGTAGCATTCAAAGTAACTGAATTCTAAGAAGTCAAAAGTTGATATGCACCGAGGATAGAGTAGTCTTTATCGAGGGTCAGGATGCCACTGCCACCTGTCTGAAAACTGAACTTCAAAGAGTTTTGAAAAAGAAAAAAGTATAGATAGGTAGAGAGGTCTCCCATCCAGATAATCTATTCTATAAACGTCTAGGATTCCACAATACAAAATTCTTTCATCAGTTCTCAAAAATCTAGACGCATCGGATCACCCCAATAAAAATATCCAAATAAAGGAAATAGACTTTTCTCACTTTACATCAGAGAGCAAACACAAAAAAGTGTGCTCGAAAAATACAAAAAATTTACACTTTAAAAACAACCTGAACCAAGTGATTATTCAGCCTAAATGAAAAAAAAAAAAAAAAAAAAACCAGAACTTTTACTAAAGAAAAGAGAAATTAAAAGAAATAAAAAGGCAAAAGTTACATTAAAGAGAAATGTGATATCTAACCATGTATAATAAGTATAAGTATTATTATAAAAATATATGCGAGCCATAAATTTTATGTTTAACCAATATTTTAAATTAGGTGTGTATTATATTTGCTTCTTTTTTTTAGCCCATCGTAAATAAAAATTTTGACCCCAATAAATACTCTGGTATCTCCATGGCTTAGCATTTTGGTTCTACTATAATTAAGATTAATTCTCGAA
This sequence comes from Trifolium fragiferum, assembly GCA_954870985.1. Lineage (NCBI taxonomy): Eukaryota > Viridiplantae > Streptophyta > Magnoliopsida > Fabales > Fabaceae > Trifolium > Trifolium fragiferum. Next base: position 5,892,236 of record OX940796.1, read on the forward strand.
TTGAGAACATGTTGGATTTTTTAGAAATCTTTTTTTTGGTCAGATATTTTAGAAATCTTTTATTACTACTTATTTTTTATTAGAGAGAAGTATTGCAGTAAATAATAGACAAACAATATACAAATAATTTCATTTGCTAAAACAACATAAAACCGTTGTGTCAAAAAAAAAAAAAAAAAAAAACCGACGCATATATATAACACGTGCATGATTAGGTAGTAGAATGAATCCAACATGTCATGTTTTCTTTATCCACTAAATATTGCTTCCTCTAAATTAAAAAGAGTTTAATTGATATGTACTGACGGTGTAAAATAATTTTACACGATCATCCAATAAAAAATCATCAATCTTTCATGTCATATGAAGAAAGTGGGGTAAAGTGGGGTGACGTGGCGGAATACATAGTTGTCGTTGATTGACGGTGTAAAAATTATTTTACACTGTCGGTGCATACAAATAAAATCAAACTAAAAATATATAAGCAAAAAGTTTGTCAAAACAAATTCGATGTACTTAATGTTAAATATAGGCAAATATTACCACTTGTTTGTCATATTTTGCTAATTAAATCTTTAAAAGTCGTTTATATATAGAAAAAGAAAAACAATCAAATGCAGTTCAAGTTTATAATAATATACAAGTGAAGTATATTTTTACTGTTGATCAATAAGTTTCACCTTTAGATAATCGAATGAGATGTGATATATTGGTTTAATATAAGACTTGATAAATACAATGATAAAAATAAACTTATGAATGCTGAAAGACGTTTGACTTAATTATACATATTACTAGCATGATCGACCCAACATTAAACGAGATTTAAAGTAGATTTTAAAGTGAGGCTTTTTGTTTAAAAATAATAATACTTTATCAGAATTTATTTTAGTTTTATTTACATTTTATTTTTTGAATCAAAATCATTTATTAAATTATCATTCGAAACAAAATTATTTATTAAATTATCATAATAAATTTTATTTAACATTTCTTTTTCAATCCATAATAAAGTTAATATATTTTTTTTTGTAAGACGTTGTTGATTCAAAGGTTATTTACTTAAATTCTAAAATAGTTGAAAAGTTATTATCTGATTTTTATAAAAAAATATTCAGAGACCTTTATGTTTTTTCTTAATACAATTCTTATAATGTGGATTAATGAAATTATGAGCTATAAAATATATTTTCTCTTTAACAATTTCATTTTTGAGACTTGCAACTCTTGCTTGAGTTATCTTATCTTTAAACCGACCCAAAATATTAGACAAAAGTCTCACATACAATCACTGGCGGAGCCAGAAAATCTTAGAAGTCTGGGCAAAATATCAGTTTTAAACAAAATTTTCACTATTATACCAAAAATTTTTAATTTTGAACAAAATATCACAGTTTTATCCTAAATTAATCCTTAAAAATTTCAATTTTGCCCTAAACTAACCACTAAAATACCAAAAAATTAAGATATTACACCGAAAAATTTCAATTTTGAACAAAAGTATTTCAGTTTTGCCCTAAATTAATCCCTAAAAAATTTAATTTCACCCTAAACTAACCCTTAAAATATCAAAAAATTTCGGCCGAGCCCGGACGAGTGCCCAGGCTTGCTGGGCCTTAGAACCGCCACTGCATACAATGTTAAAACATTGAATATGATGAGCAAGTATTTATCACATAAAAAACAATAAATATATTAATTTTTGATGTTCTTATGTAAAAGATTAAAGTTAATAAAACAATAAATATAATATTTTATATGATATATATTCATAACTAATTTAACAAGTTTTCATGAATGTAGTCATCATCTTGGTAAAAAAAAAAAATATAGCTTTTTCAAATTAAATAATTAAATTAAATCTAGTCATCGTATGACACTTTAATTAAATATTATCCATTTTAATTTCCTTTGTGTATCTATAAAAGCAAGTGCTACCCACTATTGCCACATCCCACAATCCACATTGCACTTTGCACCAACATCTTTGATACCACTGTCGTTTGTTTTTTTTTTCTTCCTTAATTTTTAACAACCATGGGAGAGGCTCCAGAAGTGTTGTATGTTAATGGTCCCTCAAAAGTTGTTCCTGAAACTCAACAAAACCATGTCAACAACGTTGCTGATTCTGATACATGGTATGAGGAAGTCATCGACGATGATCTCAAATGGTCTTTTAAACTCAACAGGTTTGTCTGTAATAAAATATAAGCAAAAAATATGTATATACATTTAAAATTCGATAACATATATGTACTTTTTATTTATTTATTTATATGATTTTCATTTCGTTCTATTTTATTTTATATGATACATTATTTTTTTTCATTTAATTACATCAATTAATTAATTTTTCTTATTATTTTCAACAGTGTGCTCCATAAAGCCATTAGTGAATACCAAGACATTGCTCTCTTAGACACAAAGCGTTTTGGAAAGGTTTGCAAGCTCTCCTTTTAAAATAAGGATACTCGTAACAAAATATATGAAAAAGAGATTAAATAAAAGTTAAATATTTTTTGGTCTAAATTTTGAATTAAATATGTTTGGCCTTTTGAATTTTTTTTTTTTGTTTATATTTTGTTGTTTATGTAGGCCTTGGTGCTTGATGGAAAGATGCAGAGTGCTGAAGCAGATGAATTCATTTATCATGAATGCTTGATTCATCCCCCTCTTTTATGCCATCCCAAGTAAGTTTCAATAATCAAAGGGACACAAGGGAGGATGTTATAATTCTTTTTTCTTTTCTTTCATTTTTATGAATAAGAAATCAAATTTTGTATTTGCATATTTACGACACTTACATTGTATATCAACCACTTGCGTAAGACCACATTCATTGTATTTTCTAAGAAATTTATTTTTATTTTTTTTGGTTTTCACAATCAATTAAATCTGGTTCGGGGGTCAGCTCTTGTATCAAGTGATTTCAGCCTTCTTCCGATCAACAATTGTCCATATATACCATGTAACCAAAAAAAAAAAAAAAATCCATATATACCATTCCCAAAAAAAAAAGAGAGTCCATATATACATGTTAAAAGGGATATTATATGTATGCTTTAACAAAAAAAGGAATATTAGTATAAATTTGTATATATTATTATGATATAGTAGTATATAATATTACCAAATTATTTTTTACCAAAAATAAATAAATATTACCAAATTTTTTAACAATGTTACTAAAAAAATGATATTAGTATATAGTATTTTGATATCTTAGAATAAATTATTCACCCAGCTTGTCAAAAAGTAAATTGTCCACCACTGATGAATGATGTATTAATTTAAATGGTAAAAAATTTGAACACTTTAAATAAGTGGTTATGAATTCGATCTTTAACTTTTCTGATAATAAAAGAACGATGCTTTAAAATAGAACGTTAGAGTAAGTATTTCTATTGACCTTTCTCATTCATGAAAGTTGGTAATTGGAATTTTTTTTTACAAATTACAAAAAATATATACCACGAGATTATGCTTTATTATACACTTTGTTGGGATTTTGTTTGATGAAACCCTTTGACTAATATGAAGAGGCATATGTAATGACTTGGCAGCCCAAAGAAAGTGTTTATAATGGGAGGTGGTGAAGGTTCTGCAGCTAGGGAAGCTCTCAAGCACAAGTCAATGGACAAAGTAGTTATGTGTGACATTGACAAGGTTAATTCTATGTCATATTTTTCTTAGCCGTCCCACACAATTTGAAAAGTTTATAATATCCAATATTTGATGTAGGCAGTGCCATTTTTAAAATAAAAAACAAAGGTCACTCTGTTTACCCAAAAGAAACAAGATACTCTCTACTATATAATATTAATGTTTTTTTTAAATCAATATAATATTAATGTTGACTGTCTATTTCATAATAAATTTTAGAAGTTTATAAAAACTATAAATATTTGACTTTGTCATTTAAGGTTTTAATACATATATTAAAAAAGTAATCATAATTTTAAATTTTATAAACAAATAAAAAATTGTATTTTTATTTTATTTTTCAATATTATCTTTACTAGTGTCTCTCAAATGACTTAAGTTTTTTTTTTTTTTTTTTTGATAATATGACTTAAGTTTTCTAAGATAAAATAAGTTGACAAAAGTATATATATATTAATAATGTTCAAGTATATGATCGAAAGAAAGAAATGTGATCTCTTTTCCAAAAATAAAGGTATGATTCATTGACATTGTAAAATTTCAATAAAATTGAACAAAAATATTTTGTTAAGACATGATTTATTAATAACTTGAAAACTTATTAATAATTAGGTTTTCGTAAACTTTTTATTCCTGCAGGAGGTGGTAGATTTCTGCCGAAAATTCCTTGTTGCAAATAAGGAGGCATTTGCTAACAAGAAGCTCGACCTTGTCATCAACTGTGCTAAGTATGAAGCTAGTTCGTTTTTACTAATGGTTTTTTTTTTTGGTAGAATGCTAATTGCTTTATTCATTACTACTTGAGGACTTTATTAACATTTTTTGTCATAATTTTTTTTTTTTTTGTGGATTTCATGGTTATCTTTTATTTAACTATTGCTACACAATTTTTTGTGTTAAAGGGCTGAATTAGAGAAGAGAAATGAGAAGTATGATGTGATTGTTGGAGATTTGGCTGATCCCCTTGAAGATGGGCCTTGCTATCAACTCTACACTAAGGACTTCTATGAGAATGTTGTGAAGCCCAAACTCACCAAGAATGGCATTTTTGCGACTCAGGTAGACTATTGAAAACTTTTTTTTGTCTCAACCCTTCAATTTTCAGATGAAAAAATTATTGTAGTATAAAATTCAATCATATAGCAAGTAAAGTCTAGTTAAAAATTGTTTCGACAAAAAATTAAATTCAAGTTATCCCAATTAGTATTCATATAAATTAACTAAAGTTCATTAACCATTTGAATGTTATCACTTGATTTAAAGTTTATAACGTTGTGATGCAGGCTGGACCAGCTGGAATCTTCTCACACAAAGAGGTCTTCACCTCTATACATAACACTGTAAAACAGGTCTTCAAATGTAAGAATATATCTAACTCAAATATCTTGTTCTAGGATTCATACTTTAAACAATATATGAAATTGTAGTTTCTTCATAATTTAATATTTTAAATTTGTTTTTAAATATATTTGAAATTGCAAACCATCAATTACATTTGTCATTGGACAAGTCAATTTAATCTCTAAAATTGTCCCAAATAAATTAACATGATTAAGGATTTTCATTTTCTTTGCCTCAATTTATTTTTAATTTCTTAAATTTTTTAGACCAAATAATCTGATCCCATAGTTTTAAGGGTATTTTAATGACTATAGCTAAATTTTGTCTATTTGGTGCAGATGTGGTGGCATACTCTACTCATGTACCATCATTTGCTGATTCATGGGGTTGGGTTATGGTATGCATGAAAAATAATATACTTTATTATTATTATTTTTTTTAATTTTTTTTTGTAATATTTTTATAAAAATTATTATGCTTTGAATTCAGGCTTCAGACCAACCAATACTGATTGATGCTGTTGAAATGGACAAAAGAATTGAAACAAGAATAGATGGGAATTTGCTCTATCTAGATGGTGTTTGGTTCCACTCAGCTACCATCATGAACAAGGCTGTGTCCAAATCGTAAGTACATACATTAAATTCAATTAGTTTTCACACAAATTAATTAAGTTCTCTAATTGATTTTTAATTCCAAAATTCATTGAATTTGACATCAAAATTATTATTTTTTTCAGGCTGCAGAATGAAACTCATGTGTACACTGAAGACAATGCTAGATTTATTCCTGGACATGGCATACTCTAAAGGAAGGAAAATCACTCTTGCATGCATGCTTTCACCTTAGAAATGTTGCTCAATATTATAGTCCAGATTTGACTTTTAAGTTAATTTTTAGGACAATTCAATTTATGTTATACATGCATGTTTTCATTGGATTTTCATATGGTGTTGATGTAAAGTTTAGAACAATAACAATACCTAGACCAAATAATCAATAAATTATTTCCCAATTGTTTCATCAACTTGGTATGATTGGGTTGTTTTCAATTCTCCTCTATTCATAAGCAATATTTATATATGCCTACAATTTTTTCAAGTCACGTACGATTCAACTGCTTTAAACCACTCGAATAAATGAAAATCAAACTAGACGGATTAGTTCACAGTTTAACAACTTTTCAATTTGGTTTGAATTTTAAAACATCGATTCAAAGCAATAAAATAATGCAAATAAAATTATAAACAATTTTGACTAATCTGGTTCGAGTCAAGTAGACTAGTGTTGCTTTGTTTATTTTATTGATTTCTCTAAAATTATATTTCTCTTAGAAAGTGTTGCTTCGTTTATTTTATTGATTTCTCTAATTTTCTTTGCCGTAAAAATACCACATAATTATATACGATAATCAATCTCAACTATTTATTTAAAATCGAACGATTCAAATTACAGATATACACTAAATTAATATTAAACGATCTCAATCATATTTTGGTGTAATCCTTCATGTATTAGAAACAATTGCATATATAAATTACATGGGACAAGAAAGTGACAAAAAACATGACTTTGAGATTGAAACAACATAGATTTAAGTTCTCTTAACAGGATCAAAGTTGGAAACACCAATAACAGCACCTAATATAGCTGTAAGAACAACACCACCAGCAGCAATACTAAGTAAAAAGTTTTTAAGAGAAGGTGAAAAGTCATTTCCAGCTGCATGAGCAGCTTCTGGTAAAACCATAGAAGCAGTTAATGCTAAAGCTGTTAGACCCTTAACTGTTTTGTCTTTCAATGATGCTTGAATTCCAACAAGATTGGATTTTGATGATGAATTGTTGACTAGTGTCTTCTTTGCTTGTGGAAAGGGTAATGGTTTCAAAAAGGGTGTGTTGGAAGAAGGATTTTTGAGGTTTTTGTGTGTGGCTTGAGTTAGTGGTAAAGACATTGAAATAGAAGCTGAAGCCATTATTAATTTTTGATTTGGTTTGGTTTTGGTTTTGATTTTGTTTGAAATAAGTTTTGGTGATGAAGTGTTGGATATAACATGAAGGTTAGATATTAGTGGTTGAAGAAATGTGTGGAATTGGATGTGTGAAGGAAAATTGAGATTTTCGTGATGATGTGGAAGATATTCTACTTAGGATTGGAGATAGGGTTATCCTTAGGAAATGTCGTAGAAAATTTAATTTGTTTGAAACCTCTTGAGAGTTATGTGGTTTGTTGTGTTAAAATTTAATTTTACAGAAATTAATTTTTATTAAAATTGAGTTTAATATAAAGAGCCGATGGTTCGGCGAAGGGTTCGACCGGCTCCTTGTGTCGAAAGTCTTTTGACAAAGGTGGTCAGGCGGCGGGTCCCGTTGAGTGCAAGTGGCACAACAGCGGTATAAGTGTGGATGAAGAAGCTTCCGCTTGAGGGGGATCATATGCTAAAATGGATGGACTCACACTTGAGGGGGGAGATTGTTGTGGCAAGTGTGAGTGTATAAGTCCCACAGTGCTTAGATAAGTGGAAGTTGAATACTTTATAAATGAGAGGACCCATGAACCTAACACCTTAAAGTTTTGGGTTAGAGTGTGGTGTCCAACTCACTTGTGAATGTGTTCTTAGTGTTAGAAGTCCCACATTGGCTAGATATATGGCATAGATAGCCTTTATAAATGTAGTGCAAACCTCAACTTTCAAGCTAGCTTTTGTGGTTGAGTATAGACATCATAAATTCTAATATGGTATCAGAGCCTATTCCCCGTTGTTGATTCCACGTTCCAGCTTGTTCAGTTCTGGACGTGAGGGGGGGTGTTAGAAGTCCCACATTGGCTAGATATATGGCATAGATAACCTTTATAAATGTAGTGCAAACCTCAATTCTCAAGCTAGCTTTTGTGGTTGAGTATATGCATCATAAATTCTAATACTTAGATCCAATGTGGATGATCCATCTTATCTCTTTCATTTTAATTCTCTTGGTTCTTTCACTTTTCTATTTGTGTTCTATAAATAAGACTCTTGTTATGACGTAAATATACATATATGAAGAGGATAATACAAGTTCCATGAATTCTAGTTTGACTATTGATAGCTTGCTATTTTAATTCCAAATATCTATTTCTTTTTGGGTTTATTATGGTTGCGGCTAGATATGACTTCGTTATTGACTTCGAAAATTTTCATTTTTATAACATTCATTACTTAAATATCGAAATGGTAAAATTGAAAACTAATCGGGCGCACGGGACATCAAAAGAAATTCTCTCATAAAAATATTCACCTTGCTCACGCTATTAAAGACGTTTAAGCCCAATAACCGAGTTAGGTAGAGACCACGGTAATAAGAAAGTAAAAGACCGCAAAAGAGTTTGAAGTAGCTGGATAACTCACGGATTCAGTTTTGCTACGGTTGAAAATCATAAAGTTTTCACATTGTATTAGATCTGAACCATTAGTTACAGATCAGACAGTTTAAATCAATTATGTCATAAAATCAGCTAAAACAATCTCGACCATATGATTTAGAGCGGATGACTCTGATTTGAAACAGCGTGAAAATTGTGTTAATATTTACAGTATATAATCTGTTTCCGGTAACTCACCCCAAAACAGGGGAAAATAACAAGAAAGCAAGAGACCACAGGATGGGACAAAGCTGAAACCACAAGTCTCCCATACTAAAATACCAGGCCATACGAAGAGACTATTCAACAAAATTGAAAGGCCAAGACATGTACTACACAAAACTACCAAACGAAATAATTATTGAACATACTAAAGATCATCAAACTAACAAATTCAATAGTTGCATATATTATTCAAATAGAAAGTTTACATCCTGGAGACATTCTTGGACAGGTGGATAATTCTTCTCTAATTTGACGCTTTTGGATTTCATCCGAGGAGCTAATAGGAAAATCGATTTTCATAACTTCTAAAACCCTCGCATTCTGTAAAATATATGTTACAAATCGAAGTTCATTTTTTTGAGCCTTCAAACTCTAAGATAGTACATGACCTGAGGTGAGACGAAACACATTCAAGACTCGAATTTGGGCACTCCCAATCCTTGGATAAGCTGGTATTCCACCGTCGGTGATAAAAAATAACATTCGTTAAAATATATAATATATATAAAGAAAATAACAATAAAAGACAACTCCACAAACCTTTCTTATGTAAAGAATTTGAAGCTTGGGACAATGGCGGAGAAATTCTACTATACCATCCGATGAATTAAGTTTTGAAAGACTGGAATTCTTTTGAAGATCTCTTCCATATTCATCTGGAAAGAAGCGAGGAGAGAGCATGAGTTTATCTATAAAGCGATGGGGTTGGTGTTAACGCGAAAACTTGAATGGGGTGGTTATTTCGAACCAGAGAGTGGTGAGTACTGAGTAACAGAGTGGGTTCCATCGCTTTGAAAGAAGGGTTGTAGTGAAAGCTTCTTTGGTTGGGAGGAATGAGAGAATGTGACATAATATTTCATCCGGTAAGTCGCTGAATCTGTCCACCGTCGTTGGATTCTTCGACTGCGACATTCTGTTTTGGGACTCAGTCTCTCAGAGCAAGACGATGGAAGAAACTTTGCAGAGAATAAACCAGGAGGAGTATAGCCTAAGATATTGTTAGGGTAAATTTAATACTTTTTTTTATCGTTTTAGAATAGTAACATCGTTTTTTTGCAGACATTTTCTATTTACAAATAATTAAGACCATAAAAAAATTAAAGACGGAGATTTTTTTTACAAAAGATACTTAATCGGGTGAGCAGTTGGGTAGGCATGCTTCAACACCGACAAGGTTTTCTACCTTGCTAAACGAGTAGGAAGTTTTGAACAATCAAACCAAGCTCTCTCATCAAGATTGCACAAAACATTAATAATTCTACTGAGCTGGTCAATATTAGCCGTTCCAAAAATCGCAATTACTTCAATTTAATTGCTTTTAGGAATAAATAGAATCAAATATAGAATGTGATGCGAGAAACAAAAAAATAGTAACAAAACAAAAACAATAAAAAAGATTATATGAAGAAGTCTAGTAAAAAAAATAGATACAATAAAATGTTATCAAAACGACATTTTTTTTTTTTGACAAAAAAACGACATTTTTTTTAGAAAGGAAAGTATAATAGAAAAAATATACTCTTAAATTATCAAAACGACAAATAATTTAAAACAATTTTTTTCTTTCTAAAACGACAAATAAAAAGAAACAAAGAGAGTATTAAATAGGTTTCTTTAATTGACGTTAGTAATTTATTATCCGAGATTTGTATTTTATTTTGTATATTTTTAATATTATGTTAATGATATGAATTTGTGTCAAAATATTAATGATATGAATGAAAAATAATAGGGTAAATAGGTCTTTACCCCCTGTAAAATAGGCGAGTTTTGCGTTTGCCTCTTGTAAATTATTTTTGGAGGAATACCCCCTTGCAATGTTAAATTTTTTTTTTGATAGTGTATTTTACCCCCCTATGTTGGGGAGAAAAAAATCAGCAGAGGGGTAAAATACACTATCAAAAAAAATAAATTGAACATTGCAAGGGGGTATTCCTACAAAAAAAATTTACAGGGGGCAAACGCAAAACTCGCCTATTTTAAAGAGGGGTAAAGACCTATTTACCCAAAATAATAATGAAAACATATGCATTAAAAGACTATATTAAAAACTGAGTTTCGAAACCCACCCAATTTCTAAAATCGAGTTTTTCAAAGCCTACTTATATGCCTAAGGGTGAATAATGGCAGACCTGTTTAATTAATTCAACAGCTCTAATTTGGATTTAGATCCTCTCCAATTTTCTTTTCAATGTTTTATCTCATTTTCTTAATCTAATGATTGTTAAATTATAAAAAATAATATAATATTTAAGAAAAGAGAGAAAATAAGCAAATAAATGGTTCGCACTAAAGTGACAAAAATGGCTAACCTTTACTCCATCCATAGCACCAACTTGTTTGGGAAGCATCTTGGTTTACCTATGAGTTATGACTACCGAAAGGGTTAATAAAAAAGATTCTGCTTTTATTATTGATAAATTAGATTGTCGAGAAGAATAAGCCGGTGATGAATTATCAATTCCTTCGTACTATAAGCAAATTAATTGACTTCCTTCATCTATTTGTTTTCAAACTGTCCTAATGACTAAAAGTTTATTCTAACAAAGGGATTAGTTGGGTGGAATGTTATCACTCAAGCGAAGAAAGACGGTAGTCTTGATTTGAGAACTATAAGAGATATGTGATCCACATTTTAAAACGTATGAATAACATGTTGTATAAGTTATATAATGTTCACAAATCATAGTTCAACCGACAAAATACGAATATTATTAGGTTAGATGTATTCATCCGAATCATCTCGTAACTGCGGTTGTGTGTATAAATAAATAAAAATCACACATTGCCAAGTGTAAAATAAAAAGTGCGTAAATATATCACTCATATGTTGTAATGTACTATCTCAATCATGATCATGATCATAGATCGATCATTTGTTCTTTCTAGGAGTATAAAGGAAAAGGAAAAGTGGATCCATGGTCTCGTTGGAAGCTAATCTCGGGATCGCCAATGTCCATCACTTTGGCTTTTCCACCATAACTAAGCTAATTAAAGATTGATTCAACTTTGTTGAGGACCATAAAAACAAGCCAACGTTAGTATGACCCCAATGTTTTTCATTCAACTCAACTTTTTCCACCATAGTCTTGGAGAGGCCTACTTATCACATGGATATTATCCTTCAAAGTACAAAGACTCATACGGGTTTACTTTTCCTTTCAAAAGAAAGAAATTGAAGTCCGCGGTCACAAACTTTGTGCAGTCATACAGTCAGATTTTTACTTATCGAAATTGGGCAATAAATAAACCTTTTTTTTTGTTAAAGACGTAATTTTTTCGTTACAAAGAAAACTATTTTTTTGACATATACTAGTTATTATCATGTTACAACTTGCAAGTGTCTTGTCTTTCATGAGCGTGATCAATGATAATATTGATTGGTTGTGTGAGAGAAAGTAAAATTTTCTTTTATCAAAATTAATTGTGTAATTTTTTTCTTCTGATGCAAGTGTTAGGAAAATTAGGGTGAATCTCATTGAAGTTGTTGAGAGATTCTTGACCAAATTCATGAATCATCATATAATGTTGATCATGTTGTGAATTATGATTGATCGTTGATCAAATAATACTTAAGTGTGCTTGTGGTGTGTCGCTTTAACATGGAAAAGGATTTTCTACTATAATTGAGTCATGCAGTTAGAGTCCTAAACCGTCTGATTTGATCAACAATCTAAATTATTTAACTGTGTGAATGATCTAAATCGTCTGATTTAAACTTAACAGCCCAAATTTATTACAGCGTTCACGCTCCTATAGTCCCTTTAACATGTCCTATAGGAGTGGAGCCCTACTAAGGATTGGTCTAGGAGAGGGACAAGTAGCACAATATGCAAGTTACTAGGGATATGTAAATTTCAAAAATAGGATCAAGAACTTGAAATGAAATAAATAAAGAAAGATGAATAAAGCAAAAGCTTTAGTCATGGATCACTTTCTCTATTCATCCGATGGATGAAGATCTGCCTTTACCTTTACCATCAGCATCAAACCCCTTTCACTCATCTTGCTTGTGATTACAATCTCGAATCTCTCATTTTTCCCTCTTCTTTTTCTTTCTTTTCCCACAAACCTATTCTGTCAGTAAGTTTCCATTTGAATACTAAATCATGATCGGGAATTAAGGTATCCCAACACCACTTTCTTTTCATAAAATTACAACTATCCCATTTACTCTTCTTTCTATCATATATTCTTGATCATTTCAAAAAAATACTAGCAGATTCTATGACAGCTACAAAGATAGATATATACACAATAGTACAATACACATACACCAAGACATGTACACTGATTACAAAGAAAAACTTTGCCTTACCAATAACAGGCTTAGACCAAAAAGAACACTATAACAGCTTAACTTACATAAACATAATTTACATCAGTTTAGTTTCGTACAAGACACTCCAAAATTAAACTAACATTTTAATCTATATATTGTAAAGAATTGCTAACAAATAATCAAATATAATGGAAATGGTCTAAGTAATTACTTCTTTTAGTCCTTATCATAAGAAAAAATTTACTTTTTAGATTTATAGAATGTCTGATGTAACTAATCCATATTTGTGTACATATTTTATTAACACCGACAATTTTGACATTGAGTTCATATTTAGAATGGCGGCAAGATTGTGATAATCATGTTCAACCACCACTATTTTAACAAAAGTTATATTTTTTAGCTTCGATAAAATTATATATAGTGTCACTGTATTTTTATCACCGGTAACGCCAAAATAAACTTATTATTTCACCGGTAATTGCTTTGACTACCTCCACAACACTAGGAGTTGTGTTTTCATGACTAATCTTGCATCACATGAGTTATAGTATGGAAAGCAACTAATCCTGCATTGTTATTGCTAAGATACATAAGGGGTACTCTTGTCTCCAAAAAATCGCAGTCAGGGCCTTAAAATAGTGGGAAGTTTTCCTCCGATCATGGACTGATGGGTAGCTATGTGCCGAGATAGGAGACAAGTGGACCGAGAAAGTGAATCGAGGTGGTGGACGGATGAGATAGATATATTGATTACAATACATGAAAATTTTTGCTTGTTTTTCCTAATTCACATTCATTTACAATCATGTTAAACTAATTGCTTCAGAGTTCGATTCCAGATGAAAACAATTATTTTTCAGACTTTATTTAAATTGCTGTCGAACTCTAAATTGCGAGAGCCCCTTTCCCTTAGAATTAGAGGACGAATAAAAAAAGACTAATTGCTTCGGTGTTACTTTTGGATTCGATCAAAACCATATTATTTAACTTAAAAAAATCACTAGAAAAATACAAAAACAGATATCAAATTGGTTCTGTTATTCGTATATCTATAATCTATGATATTCTTCTAGACTATAATGAGGCCATGCATTAAGCCATTAAGAATGACACTATTAGTACTAATCAATAATTAATTAACTAACACGAGTAGTCCCAAACACAGGAAGCTCCTCACAATACCTATCATCTCCCAACACACCCAAATGGTCCAACTCAAAAAGATCAGAACTAGCACAACTTTCTACATCATCTTCTTCTTCTTCCTCATTCAATTTAACACGCAAATCCTTTAACAAAACCAAATCATTCGTCTTCTTGTAGTTATAACAACGATATTCATTCAAAAACTTTCTAGTAGCTTCCTCAACCTTAACCCTACGCTCTTCCACACCACAAAGTCGCGCCGTTTTATCACTATCTCTGTGACAAAACGACGCGGTCTTGCTCAAACAAGACCGAGAAAACGAAGAAGCAGATGAACACGTGGAAGTTACTTTTCTATCATGAGTCTCCCACGTGTTTCTATGCTGCTTCTTCGGTTCCTCGGTCTTTGTTTTCTTCTCATTATTACTAAAAAGAGAATTAAGAAAACTCGCAAGTTTTCCACCTGGCGAAATTGGTTGCTTCACTTTCTTCAAGTTATTGTAAATCTTAACAGCTCTAGATTTGTTCTTTATTAAAATAACTTCCTCGCCGCGATTTTCTGTGCCTTGTTTGGTTTCTGAACTTCGAAAAAACCCGTCCAAAACGCGATTCCCCTGTTTCTCCTTCTCATTTTCAAATCTGAATGACGCACTTGTTTTCACCGGTTTTGGCCTCGGTGGAATAAAGCACGAAGAAGCACGTGACTTTGTTCCATATAATGAATCTGTATCAGAGGAGGAGAATCCACCGGAGCTAGAATCGGAAGAAATTGAAGTTGAACTAAAGAACAGAACATCTTGGTCGTGATCATGTTGAATTAATCTTCTGTTGTCATTTTTCACGACAGAAACGGTTTTTTCAATTTTTGGTTTGTTGTTGTGTTTTCTGTCGGTTGGTACTGGTAGTTTGTTGATGATAACAGTTGGTTTTTGTTCTCTGAAGAATTTGGTTGTTTCAGTGGTTGATTTTCGTTGGCCATCGTCGCCGTCGATGGAACGGTAAATTTGGTCTAAGAGTGTGGAAGAGAATGAAGGGTTTAAGAATCTGTCATGCTTTGAAGATGCTTTCTCCAACTTGTACATTTTTGACATGATCAATGAATTTGGTATAACAAAAAAAAAAGGACTAACTAGGAAATGATGACCTAGGAGGGTGAAAAGAGATGGATATGGAGGTGTAGTGTTGAATTAGGGAGGTGAAGTGTTGAATTGAAGTTGTATGGGAATTGTAGTAGGAGGCAAGGTGTGGAGAAAGACGTTAGAATGAAGGGCAGAAGGGGAGAGGGTGGCTTTATAAAGGTCACACAACTTGTGTAACTTGATGGTTTGTGAGTTAGTGAGTAGGGTCATGGTGTACATATGCTGATATGGCAACAGCAGATTGGTATGCCAGATTGAGTTAGTGAGCATTCACAACATGTGAATGGATCATTTTTGTGTAAACTTAAGACTCCATTTATTGCTACAAGTGAATCTCTATCGTTGATTTATGATTCAACAATTTTGAAATAACAATTCATATTTTAATAGTTTTACACTATGAGATTTCAGCTGTTTACTTCTAATCGAACGATCTAATTATTTATGCAGTAATTGTAGTGTAGTGATTATATAGGCCGATGTGACTTTGAGTTTGACCCATTCTAAAAGTCTAGTGTAAAACAAATAATGTTAGTTTGCTATGTTTTTTTTTTCTTCTTTGATCACTCTTGAGATTCTATTTTTAGTAGTTGATTGGCGCTATTTAAAAATATCTAGACTTCTCTTTTAACCTGATTGAGGTCATCTCTCGTCTAGCATGAATTACACTATGGCATTAATGTTACGCGGCTAGGTTAGACTTCATCTCCTTTTTACTATGCCTTATATACTTGATTTAAACTATGGTTCAAGAAGATAGAAGTTAACCTATTAGAATTGCGCCAAAGACGTGTTAATTCTTGCTCAAGCTCGGTGAAAATTTATGACAATACAAATTTTGTTAACAATATTATGTGTATATAAATTTGAGGTCACATAAACTTTTTTTTATCTTCCATTTAGTATTTTAGTAAGTAGACTTGCACACTCTAAATATAGAGAAGTATAGAATCTAAAGTTTGAACTCAAATACTCACATCATTCCAATAATATTTTTTAATAGCTATCAATTGAATTATCGTTTAAAATAGATCGCATAGAATTTTGTTAAGGGAAGTGAAACACCTTGCTCCAAGCAAGGGGAAATTGTTTGGATCGGTCATAATTTGTCACATAACTATCTATATGAAACCCTCCCAACTGACAAATTTAATGAAATCAAATTATTGTGCGCGTGGGAGTGATCAAATAATGCATAAATTTCACATTCATTACCATAGCAATAGCTTGTAACTTGATTAATTTCATAAGTTGTTGAAGGAAATCAAAAGTCCATAATTAAGCATAATGAAAATGATATATTGGACTTACACTAAGATCCATTAAACCCCACCGTGACCATTAGATCTATGAAAATCTAGGATTTTGCCCCCAAAACACTTGTCATGACCACATGCTTCAAACAATTGGTTTCCTCTAAGTATGATATTATGACCCACTATGTACCCTTAGTTGAAGGAAATGAAAAAACATGACATAGAAAGGTCTTTGAATTCAACTTCAAGAAGTGTGATGATCAATTTGAGTTGTGGTATAGTAGGTGTAAGAAAATGAACATAGTAAGAAAATGTGAACAACAATTAGACAATGATCTAATGTACTTTCAACTTCGGATGGCGACAAATCTTTAACGGAATTTAATATTTGGTAGGGTCAGTGTTGGTGATATTTTGTTAAGTGGTCAAGGATTGGAGTCAAAGATGGAGAAAATTGATGACTTGAATAGAAAATACTATATAAAATTTCATTATAGGATGCAGACTTTGATTAGTGAGCAAAGTAAGAATTTTAATTTGTGTGGCAAAAGGAAAACATTGTTTGTTTTTGGGCATGAGATTCACTCAATTACACAAATAAAATTAGTTATCAAAAAGAAATAGGCAAAAAGAAATTTGGAAGGCATTACTCTATTTGGAATACAAATAAAATTAGTTATCAAAAATCATTTTGTAGAGAAACAACTCAAAATATTTTTTCGTTTACAATCGTTTATAGATTCTATTTTTTTTAAGAAACATATTTAAAAATAAAAATAAAACTTTTAAATTAATCTAAAAATCTATCTATATGGTAGTTGTATCAACATTTAATTCAATAGAAAATTGGCTTTCCTGATTTCGTTGATTTATTATGTTTTCACAATTAAAAGTATGTTTTTATTATATCAATATAGACTGAGTGATATTAAAGTTGTTCAATAATTACTATAATTCTAAGTTAATGATAAGCTTTGCAAATTAAATTTTTTTCTTGAACAAAGAAATCTAAAGTGTAAAATTCCTCAGTAAGATTACAAATGTCATCGAAATAAAATGATTTGAATGCATAATTGAGATTTAGGATTGCACTAAATATATAGAGTTTGGGTTTCCTCCATTTGTTATCCCTCTATTTATTCTCTATTTAATCATCGGTTGATTTGGTGGTGATTGACGTTAGATTTGATGGAAAAGACTACAGCTCGATCCGTGCAGGATATTGAAACCACTTGATGGCAGAAATAACCCCCAAACCAAATTGGACGGTTCAGTGGGTCAGATACTAGTGGTGAAAACTATATAAATATATAAATGGAAAAATATATCTAAAAAATATTTACAATTTTAATTATTTATATGCAATTAAACCAGTTTCGTGTAACTGAGAAAATAGGAGGATTGAAAATACAATTAAGTCATTTAAACTTTAATTATTAAATAAACCATACATTATTAATTCTCTTTTCAGTCTCATGTTTTAAATATGACTATAGTAGTCATGTGTGTTAATCAACAAGAAACGACTTTAAAAAAAAAAAAAAAAAAACCACCTAATCTAGTAAAAGAATACATTCTTTCTCAATTTTATGTATAACGTGTGATTTTTAGAATCATACATATCGAGTGAGAATGAATATTATAAATACAAAGTGAATAATCTAAATAACTGATTTTGAAATGGATTAATATTGAGTGCGTTTCATTTGGATTTTAAAGAAAAATTATTTCATTTTTTTAAAAATAGAGCTAATTTTACGATGTCTAAAAAACTTTGAAACTAATTATTGTCTGTTTAAAATCGTAAAAATATATTTTGTTTGATCTAAAGTTCGTGAACTTACCTTATTTCTAGAAAAAATAGATTTTAGAAAAGTATTAGATTCAACTTTTTCATTCTAAGGTGTTATAAAAAAATTTCATGTTAACCAACAATGAATTGGTTCAAGTGGTGAAAAAAAGTTTTTTTTAACTATTATCTAATATATATCTATTAGTTAACTAATTTTTAAATGATCGCATGATGTTTTATAATATTTTTTATTTTCTGGACAAATTATAAATATTCATATTTTCCTCTTTTTCTTATTATTTTTATTGATATTTTTGAAAGTGTTGAGACCTTTTAGGGTGTTGGCTTCATTTGGTAAAATAAGCCTGATTCCATGATGTGGAGCATGATGTGTGGCACATCAGGGTTCACATCTGGACGCCCTACTGGACGCGCTTTCATTTATTTAAACGCGATCTTTTGAAAAAGATTTGTTTTTCAAATTAAATCGTGCCAGCTTTCGCGCCAAGGAACAAGATAATCTTTCATGGTTCTGTTTTATTTTATTGGCCGACTTTGATCAAAAAGATTTGAAACAAACAATTAAAAGATTATGATCAAATAAATCTCAAAGAGAATTAACAAAGGCCAGCTGTTATTATTGAAGATCCAAGCCCATGAAGCTTGTTCTATATAAAGGAAGACTGAAGACCAATTATTCATCAACTGAAATCAAGAAGCTAAGTCTACAAATTGAGTCTTAGGGTTTTAGTTCTTTAGTTGTTCTTTGTTCTTTGTGAGCCTTCACTTGGATCATAGTTTTGATGCAAGTAAGGACTGAGTTTATAGAGTTGTAATCTCTAGTTGTCTTTCTCCAAAGCTTTGAAGCAAGGAGTTAGATTGTGCAACACTCTAAGCCTTTAGGTACGAGTGCTTCGCTTGTCTAGGAGTGTGTCTCCAACTGAGTTTGTTATTAAATCCTTACTGGGTAAGGTTGAGGGGGAGTGAGCAGAGGTTCTCATATCTAGGAGTTCCTAGGTAGAATTAGCACGGGTAGTGATTAAGTGAGAAGTTGTAAACGGGGGAGTTTAGCTTTGAATTGATACTACCATAGTGGATTCATCCCTGGATTGGTATCCTCCAGAATAGGGCTTGTTATAAGTGCCGAACTGGGTTAACAAACTCACGTGTTCTTTTGTTTTCTGCACTTTATATTGTTTACTTGTTCATCAAGTTCAGTTGTCCACGATGTTGACACATTAGGCTACACATCGTACGATTCCTAAAGTGTACACATCGTGCTACACATCTGACACTTGCCACCAGAATTTCAATTGGCATCAGAGCAGGCACCCTGCCTGTTTGAGGGTGAGCTCCAGGGAAGTTACTTTCTGGAAACATGGACAAGGATGGAACAACGGTCAACAAACCACCCCTCCTGGATGGAACCAACTATGACTACTGGAAGCCAAGGATGATTGCCTTCCTAAAGTCACTTGACAGCAGAACTTGGAAAGCTGTGCTCAAAGGCTGGGAGCATCCCAAAATCTTGGATGCTAATGGTGTTGACACTGGTGTACTCAAGCCAGAGGAAGATTGGTCAGCTGCAGAAGACACTGCATCGCTTGGAAACTCCAAAGCTTTGAATGCTTTATTCAATGGAGTGGACAAGAACATGTTCAGATTAATCAAGCAGTGTACTGTTGCAAAGAATGCCTGGGAGATACTCAGAACCACTCATGAAGGCAATGCCAAGGTAAAAAGCTCAAGAATCCAACTTCTCAACACTAAGTTTGAAAACCTCAGAATGAAAGAAGAAGAATCAATTCATGAATTTCACATGAATTTGCTTGAGGTGGACAATTCCTTTGAGGCTCTAGGTGAGAAATTGTCTGAAGAAAAGCTTGTGAGAAAGATGCTTAGATCCCTACCCAAGAGATTTAACATGAAAATCACAGCTATTGAAGAAGCTCAAGACATCCCAAGTATGAAACTTGAAGAACTTGTGAGCTCTCTTCAAACTTTTGAGATGAACTTAGGTGAGCAAACTGAGAAGAAAGGAAAAGGTATAGCTTTTGCATCTTGTGCTGGTGAAGAAGAAGAAGCTGATGAATCAGATGACGATCTCTCAAATGACTTAGCCATGTTGGGAAGACAATTCAACAAGCTTCAAAGGAGGGTGGACAGAAGACCAAGGAGGAATGTGAGGAACATCCAGACTGACATCAGTAAACTAGGTAACACTTCAACAAAAACCAAAACTGATGATAAGTCAACTCAGAACAAGGGTGTTCAATGTCATGAATGTGAAGGCTTTGGTCATATAAGATCAGAATGTGGCACATATCTGAAGAAGCAGAAGAAAGGCCTAACTGTTTCATGGTCTG
Source organism: Trifolium fragiferum (assembly GCA_954870985.1). Lineage (NCBI taxonomy): Eukaryota > Viridiplantae > Streptophyta > Magnoliopsida > Fabales > Fabaceae > Trifolium > Trifolium fragiferum. The sequence continues at coordinate 5,912,851 of OX940796.1, forward strand.
ATGAAGACTCTGACACTGACTCAGAGAATGTTGCTGCTAATCATGTTAGTGCCATAACTAGGGTGGATAATACTGATGTTGAATCTGATGATGAAGAACTCACCTTTGATGAACTAGCCTCAGTCCATAAAAAGCTATTTATCAAGAGTGAGGAACTGTACAAGGTCAATGAAGAGCAGAAGGAAATCATCAGTCAACTGGAGACAGAGAAGGGTCAACTACAGAGTCAAGTTGCTAGTCTTGAAAGTGAAGTTGAGTTACTGTCAACCAACTTGAAAAATATGACCAAGTCTGTAAAGATGCTCAACCCTGGAACCAACATGCTTGATGAAATTTTGAAAGTAGGAAAGCATGCTGGTGACTCATCTGGTGTAGGATTTAAGAACAAACATCACAGCAAGAAGACAAATACTAAGTTTGTTCCTGCTCAGAAGAAACCTGACCCTAGCAGAATGTGGACACACCACACTCCACATCAGAGACCTGCTGGCAAAGAGAAGTTTAATGCTTGGAGATGCCACTACTGTGGGAAGAATGGTCACATCAAGCCCTTCTGTTACAAACTCTATGGGTATCCCAAGAAAAAGCCTCAGGTGCAAGCCAAAACAGCAAGGGTCACTCCTAAGAAGATGTGGAAGCCTAAAGTCTCTGAAACTGCACATATTGCTCACACTTCTCTTAGAGCATCTTCTAGTAATGATTGGTATTTTGATAGTGGTTGTTCTAGGCATATGACTGGTGTTGAGAAATTTCTCACTAATATCAAGCCTCATACAACAAGCTTTGTAACCTTTGGTGATGGAGCAAAAGGTGAAATCAAGGGCAGTGGTAAACTCAGCAGCAAAAGCTTACCTAACCTAGAGGATGTGCTACTTGTTAAAGGCTTGAAGGCTAATCTTATCAGCATAAGCCAATTGTGTGATCAAGGTCTCAAAGTCAACTTCACAAAGAATGAATGTCTTATTACTTCTGACAAAGGAGAATTGCTGATGAGAGGATCTAGGTCAAGAGACAACTGCTATCTATGGATTCCTGATGAAACAGCTCACTCCACTACATGTTTGATAAGTCAGGAGGAAGAAGTAAAGCTTTGGCACCAAAGACTTGGCCATTTGAATCTGAAGGGAATGAAGAAGATTGTGTCCAAGGAAGCTATTAGAGGTCTACCAAAGCTTAAGATTGTTGAAGGCAACATATGTGGTGAATGTCAAGTTGGAAAGCAGGTTCAGATGTCACACCCAATGTTACAACATCAGGTGACATCCAGAGTTCTTGAACTGCTACATATGGACTTGATGGGACCAATGCAGGTAGAGAGTATTGGTGGCAAAAGATATGCTTTTGTGGTTGTAGATGATTTCTCAAGGTTCACTTGGGTTAGCTTCATCAGAGAGAAGTCTGACACTTTTGATGCATTCAAAGAATTATGCCTTAGACTACAAAGAGAGAAGGATAGTGGCATTGTTAGAATCAGAAGTGATCATGGGAAAGAGTTTGAAAATTCAAGATTCTCTGAGTTTTGTGCTGATGAAGGAATTGGGCATGAGTTCTCCTCACCAATCACACCCCAACAAAATGGTGTAGTTGAGAGGAAGAACAGAACCTTGCAAGAGGCTGCAAGAGTTATGCTACATGCCAAGAAGCTACCTTACTACTTTTGGGCAGAGGCCATGAGTACTGCATGCTATATACACAACAGGGTAACTCTGAGAAAAGGTACCTCAATCACACTGTATGAGATATGGAAAGGAAGAAAACCAACTGTCAAACACTTCCATGTCTTTGGTAGCAAGTGCTATATCTTAGCTGACAGAGAGCAAAGGAGGAAGATGGATCCCAAGAGTGATGAAGGAATCTTTCTAGGCTATTCCATAACCAGCAGAGCCTATAGAGTCTTCAACAACAGAACAAGAACTATGATGGAATCCATCAATGTTGTCATAGATGACTGTTCAGATAATGAACCTGATGTTGATCCTGATGTGGACACATCTCACCCCCTGCCTGAAGACTCTGAAGTTATAGAGATTCCTGAGAAGACTGATCAGCAAGAAGATGTGACTCCAGTGAACAAGGGTCCCTCTGTTAGAGTTCAAAAGAATCATCCAAAAGAACTCATAATAGGGAATCCTGAGTCAGGGGTTATGACAAGGTCAAGAGAGGTTGTATCCAATGCTTGTTTTGTGTCAAAGGTAGAACCAAAGAATGTGAAAGAAGCCTTGACAGATGAGTTTTGGATTGAAGCTATGCAAGAGGAGCTGAACCAGTTCAAGAGGAATGAAGTGTGGGATTTAGTTCCTAGACCTGAAGGAGTCAACATCATTGGTACTAAATGGGTTTATAGGAATAAATCTGATGAAAGTGGTGTTGTGACTAGAAACAAGGCTAGGCTTGTGGCTCAAGGTTACTCTCAGATTGAAGGAGTAGACTTTGATGAAACATTTGCTCCTGTGGCACGTCTTGAGTCCATAAGGTTACTTCTGGGAGTAGCATGTATCTTGAAATTCAAGCTATTCCAGATGGATGTGAAGAGTGCTTTCCTCAATGGCTACTTGAATGAGGAAGTTTATGTGGAACAGCCCAAGGGATTTGTTGATCCAAATTATCCAGATCATGTCTACAGATTGAAGAAGGCATTATATGGATTAAAGCAAGCTCCTAGGGCATGGTATGAGAGGCTAACCAAATTTCTTGTGCAGCAAGGATATAGAAAAGGAGAAACAGACAAAACCTTGTTTGTCAGAGAAGAAAAGGGCAAGTTCATGATTGCACAAATCTATGTAGATGACATTGTGTTTGGAGGAATGTCTGATCCAATGGTCAAGATGTTTGTGAATCAGATGCAGTCTGAATTTGAGATGAGCCTTGTAGGTGAACTTACCTACTTTCTTGGTCTGCAAGTCAAACAGATGGAAGATACAATTTTCATCTCCCAAAGCAAGTATGCCAAGAACATTGTGAAGAAATTTGGAATGGAGAATGCAAATCACAAAAGAACTCCTGCAGCAACCCATCTCAAACTTTCTAAAGATGAGCATGGTGTCAGTGTTGATCAAAGTCTATACAGAAGCATGATTGGCAGTCTACTTTATCTCACTGCAAGTAGACCTGATATTAGCTTTGCTGTTGGTGTGTGTGCAAGGTACCAAGCTGAGCCCAAGATGAGTCATCTGAATCAAGTCAAAAGGATTCTTAAGTATGTCAGTGGTACAAGTGATTATGGAATTCTCTACTCTCATGGTGAAGACACAAGATTGTTGGGTTATTGTGATGCTGACTGGGCAGGTAGTGCTGATGACAGGAAAAGCACTTCTGGTGGATGTTTCTTTTTGGGAAGCAACCTTATATCATGGTTCAGCAAGAAACAAAATTGTGTTTCTCTTTCTACAGCTGAGGCTGAGTATATTGCAGCAGGAAGTAGTTGCTCTCAGCTACTTTGGATGAAGCAGATGTTGGGTGAGTACAATGTGCAGCAAGATGTGCTCACATTATACTGTGACAATCTAAGTGCTATAAATATTTCCAAAAATCCTATCCAACATAGTAGGACAAAGCACATTGATATACGTCACCATTTCATTAGAGATCTTGTTGAAGACAATGTTGTGACTCTAGAGCATGTTGCCACAGAAAATCAACTGGCAGATATTTTCACTAAGGCTTTAGATGCAAATAGGTTTGAGGTGTTAAGGGGCAAACTAGGTATTTGCCTCTTTGAGGATCAATAGCCATAATTGCTATTTAGACGTGCAACGGTTACCTGTTTTTTCCCTCCATCCATAGTTGCACGCAATCCAAAGGCAATATTTCCAACGGCTATTTCGCGTTCAAAACTCCAAGAAATCCGTTTACTCAAGATTTTTCTTATTGCCTACCACATTGATCACCACATTCGTTTCTCAACCACTCAAACGACCAAAAATTTTCTTGATCTCTCTCAAACCCTTTGTTCATCTTTCTGAAATTTTCTTTGAAATCTTCATACAAAATCATCATCATCATCATGTCTACTGCAACCAAAACATCTCCTTCCACAAAAACAAACACTCCTCCATCATCACCAAAACCTATTTCCCCACATCAAAAAGATATTCAAGGTGACATGATCGTCGATGCCACTCCTGTCTCAATGATCAAGCCATCTGGATCAAAGAAGAAGAAGTCTAAACGATCAAGAAGGGAATCAACCCCCATTGCCGCAGAGGAAGATGTTGTTCCTTCTCCTTACACAGAAAAATCCAAAAAGAAGAAGAAGAAAAGCAAGAAGCCAAAGATTGGCTCACCAAAGAGGGTTCACACCATGGAAAGTCTGCATGTTGAACCTCTTCCTGCAAAATCTGGTGATGCAAATGCTGAAGCATCTATGGGTGTAGGTTCTTCAAACCCTAACCCTGAGAAGGCTGCTGTGAAGAAGAGCTATGGGAAGAAGAAAATTCCTCAGGGAATTCCTGACATCCCAGTTGATTTGATTTCCTTCCACAATCCTGCACATGCTGGTAAATGGAAGTACATTGCTCATAGAAGGTTAGCTCTGGAGAGGGAGCTCAGTGCTGAAGCCTTGCAGTGCAAGGAAGTTATGAGGTTGATCAAGCGTGCTGGCTTGATGAAGACTGTTACTGGACTGAGTGACTGCTATGAGAAGGTAGTCAAAGAGTTTTTGGTAAACATCCCTGCTGGTTGTGACAATCCTTTGGACAAGGAATACCAAACTGTTTTTGTGAGAGGTAAAGAAATTCACTTCTCTCCCACTGTTATCAACAAGTATCTGGGCAGAAGTGAGGAGCCCTTTGCTGAGATGGAGGCAAATGACAACTACATAATCAAGGCCATCACAGCTGGAAAGGTCAAGACTTGGCCTAAGAAGGGAAAATTGCAAGCAAGCAAGCTCACTCCAATCTACAACATCCTGAACAGGATTGCTGCTGCTAACTGGGTGCCTACCACACACAACTGTGATGTGGCTACAGGTTTGGCTAGGTTCATCTATACTGTAGGTAACAAAATTAACTTTGATTTTGGTACTTATATTTTTGATCAGACTATCAAACATGCCAAAACCCTAGCTGTCAAACTACCCATTGCCTTTCCTTCCCTACTGTGTGGAATCATATTGAGCCAGAGACCTGATGTTCTGGGCAAGGATGATTTGTCTTGCAGAAGAGAGTCTGCTATTTCTTTTAGTCTCAAGCAGTCTGATGTGACTCCTGATGTGGGCACATCCAGCTCAAACAATGCTATGTCTAGGACAGACATGATTGCTGCTTTAAAGGAGACTTGCAAGGCTCTGGATGAGAAGAAGGCCAAGCTGGAGGCAGTCATTGCTGGACTGGAGCTTGAGGATGAGCAAACAATGGCTGAGGATGAGGAATTGGAGGAGGAGGAGCCCAATGACTCTGAAGCTGAGGAAACTGATGGGAGCCAGGATATTTGAATTATTGTAATTCATAAATATTTCCCTGTACTCAGTATTTCCTTGTTTTTGCTTGTATTTTGTGGGCTATGCCCTGGATTTCTGATGCACCTTTGCGTGCCTGTTCTGTACCTGCTGCACTATTAATATCATCTCTACATCTCATGCTATCTGCATTCTATGGTGTGTTACTTACTCTCAGTATGTTTGTCATAATTTTTGGCTAAAAAGGGGGAGTAAAAATTAAAATAAAAAAACTTTGAAGTCTTAACTGCAGCAAATTGTGATGTGTTGGGACAATGTGATAATTTTGGGAGAAATTAGAGAGAATAGAACGAGAAAAGAGTTAAATTCTATTCATCCACATGGGGCAACTTCTGAACGTCTGAACTTCTGAACTTCTGAACTTCTGAACTTCTGAACTTCTGAACTTCTGAACTTCTGAACTTCTGAACTTCTGAACTTCTGAACTTCTGAACTTCTGAACTTCTGAACTTCTGAACTTCTGAACTTCTGAAACTTTCTCAACTTCTGAAGCACTACAACTTCTGAAGCTCTTCTCAACTTCTGAAGCACTACAACTTCTGAAGCTCTGCTCAGCTTCTGAAGCTTCTCCAACTTCTGAAGTTCTGATGTGTGGCACATCTGACTACACATCTGGTATACATGCTTATTTTTCTTCAAATATTTTATCAACAAATTTTTGAAGAATTAGTTTTCTAAAGCATGTTCTTCTGAAGACCTTTTCTGTACATTTTCAACTGGGTGATGCATTCTTAAGAAGTCCAATTGAAGATGTTATCTAATTTCTACATGGTGATGCATTCTTAAGAAGCCTGTAGAAGTTATTTTGTGTGATGTTTGACACATCTGTGAGTTTTAACTTGGTCATGCATTCTTAAGAAGCCAAGTTTAAAACTTCTCTATTTCTCTCTAGGTCATGCATTCTGAAGAAGCCTATAGGGGATATGAGATTTAGGGGGAGTACATGGAAAGTGCTCTAGTTCAAAGGGGAGTAGACTATTACTGGGTTTGCTACCCTCCCTTATGTGTACATGGAATCTCATGCTTGTATGTGTCTGAGAATTTATTTTTCTCAGTCTTTGGGAATTTATTTTCCTATCTTGTGAGAGTTTATTTCTCTCTTTATTTGCGAGGCCCTAATCCGCTGCTGCATGCCTCTGATGTGCCTACACATCTCTCCAAGTTTAGTTGGGTGACTCAAAGATTATTTTAGCCCAAAATTTGCCAAAGGGGGAGATTGTTGAGACCTTTTAGGGTGTTGGCTTCATTTGGTAAAATAAGCCTGATTCCATGATGTGGAGCATGATGTGTGGCACATCAGGGTTCACATCTGGACGCCCTACTGGACGCGCTTTCATTTATTTAAACGCGATCTTTTGAAAAAGATTTGTTTTTCAAATTAAATCGTGCCAGCTTTCGCGCCAAGGAACAAGATAATCTTTCATGGTTCTGTTTTATTTTATTGGCCGACTTTGATCAAAAAGATTTGAAACAAACAATTAAAAGATTATGATCAAATAAATCTCAAAGAGAATTAACAAAGGCCAGCTGTTATTATTGAAGATCCAAGCCCATGAAGCTTGTTCTATATAAAGGAAGACTGAAGACCAATTATTCATCAACTGAAATCAAGAAGCTAAGTCTACAAATTGAGTCTTAGGGTTTTAGTTCTTTAGTTGTTCTTTGTTCTTTGTGAGCCTTCACTTGGATCATAGTTTTGATGCAAGTAAGGACTGAGTTTATAGAGTTGTAATCTCTAGTTGTCTTTCTCCAAAGCTTTGAAGCAAGGAGTTAGATTGTGCAACACTCTAAGCCTTTAGGTACGAGTGCTTCGCTTGTCTAGGAGTGTGTCTCCAACTGAGTTTGTTATTAAATCCTTACTGGGTAAGGTTGAGGGGGAGTGAGCAGAGGTTCTCATATCTAGGAGTTCCTAGGTAGAATTAGCACGGGTAGTGATTAAGTGAGAAGTTGTAAACGGGGGAGTTTAGCTTTGAATTGATACTACCATAGTGGATTCATCCCTGGATTGGTATCCTCCAGAATAGGGCTTGTTATAAGTGCCGAACTGGGTTAACAAACTCACGTGTTCTTTTGTTTTCTGCACTTTATATTGTTTACTTGTTCATCAAGTTCAGTTGTCCACGATGTTGACACATTAGGCTACACATCGTACGATTCCTAAAGTGTACACATCGTGCTACACATCTGACACTTGCCACCAGAATTTCAGAAAGTAAAATATACTTGTGTGAAATTGGTTCCCTTAAATATTTGAACATACATTATTTTTGGCCAAGTTAAATGTACTATATTCATAAAAGATCACCATCCCTTTAACTAATTAAACATATTATTAAAACAATATAAAAAGAATTGTGTCGTTAATTATATAACCTTAGTCAGTTGTCCATTGCTTCTTTTTCTCTGTTTTTTATTTAATAGTCAGTGTCTTAGAACCAAGTCACATGCCACATAATCAGTCAACATGCCCCGTGGTCACAACCCAAATAAATTAAAATTTATGGTTACGAAATAATTACAAATACACGATAGTCATGCAATTCATCCCAAACTTTTCTCCATCCACTTGATTCTTGTATAATCATCTTCTCTATTTTTTGTTGTTGTTAGAATTGTCTTCTCTATTTGGCCACATGAAAAAAATATTAATATAATCATCAATAATAACAAATAATATTAATAGTGAAGATACTATATAAATGTATTTATAGCCTCTCATCTCACGCCCTCTAACAAACTGACTACAATCCAAATAAAGTAAAAGCTCTACATGCAGCAAACATCAAGTAGGTCATTATGGACAAAAAAAAATTAGAGATCGAGTCTGACTCATGTGCAGTTTTATTGCACAATAATCATATTTTCAATAACATATAAAACAAAAATAAAAATAATAGAGTATTTATAATTATGAAATTAATACCAAAAATTAAAATTTAAAATTAAATAGATAGATAGATATATGTGGTGATTGTTGAAAATTGGGTCCACAGATATCTGTTTATGTAACATCCACACTTCAAATTGAGAGCATGCATAGTGTGTTTGACATGTGCCAGTGTCATACATGAAACACGTGGTTACGTTAAATCACCTCCATTTTCAAAAATATTACTCGTGTTCATGTGTAGGTGTTGATACAAATAGACTTACTTTTAGCACATAATATATGGACATGAGTCAAACTCAATCCAGATTGTAGCTTTACCTTTATAGTAATCAGAAGTATCATCCAACATTTGCATCTCAAAATCTTTTTTATAACATGCCATTTTATCTTTACCCATACTAATCTCAAGAAATATCTTTAGAACATTTTTCAATATTTGCCTATCAATTTGTTCCCCCTCGCGTTCTTTGTCAATATGTAACATGAGGTAATGACCCATGATTATTTCGTATGTATGGATCATCAACAAGTAACGCGTTATATCATCACAATGTAGAGTGGCAAACTTACGAGATCAAGGAAAACTTCAAAGATATTTATACGAAGAACTATATCTAAACAAAAAAGTTGAATCTAATAGTTTTCTAATATTAATAATTTTATTAATTGTTTAATCTATTTATATGTAGAATAATTATGAAGAACTAGATCTAAACAGAAAAAGTTGAATCTAATAGTTTTTTAAAATTTATTTTTTCTAAAAATAAGGTAAGTTCGGGAACTTTAGATTAAACAAAAATTATTTTTACGATTTTAAACAAACAATAATTAACTTCAAAGTTTTTTAGACATTGTAAAATTAGCTCTATTTTTAAAAAAATGAAATAATTTTTCTTTAAAATCCAAATGAAACGTACTCAATATTAATCCATCTCAAAATCAGTTATTTATATTATTCACTTTGTATTTATAATATTCACTTGATAGTTTTCAACACTAGTATCTGACCCTCTGAAATTTTTTTTTGACAAAAACTAAATGATATTCATTCATTCAATTGATAGAATACATCAAATACAACCACATATTCGACTTCGCTAAAAATGTAAAGGATGAATCTGTGAACAAACTCACAACATCCAAGTTAATAGTATACAATGGCAAAATGCATACAACAAATAATATGATAAAAATAAAGTCACCAGAATATTCATGCTTCCGGATCTGCAACGTTGATGTCCAAATCATTGTCTGAATCTGTAATTGGCTGAAGTTGATCTTTCAATATGAATCAAACGAACACCGCAACAATACGAGAAATCAAATAACGCCGCACAAAACGACTAACAACACAACGCCGCACTTAGACGACGAAAGCACGAAAAAAAAAAAACACACAAAAAAACTTGATCTATGTGAAAAATCACTTATTTGTATTGAAAGAAGAGAAAAAAAAAAAGGTGTAGAAGGGATGATTTTAGGCCAAAAATGACCTAAAATCACCCCACTATGATGAACAAAGGAGAAGAGTTTGTCAAATTATACTAGGGCCGGAAAGTATATAACCGATTTATAAATCAAATGTGGTACAATCAAAATTGTTCTGTCCAATCATCTGAATTGTTCAATTTAGTTTGGGGGTTATTTATGCCATCAAGTAGTTTCAATATCAATTATTAGTCAATTTATGTAAATGGAGATAAAAAAATATATTAAAAGTAACTTAATTTGTCGTCGGCCAATAATGCCACATCTACTTTGCCATCTTTGGCTCTCTTTTTTAATGTTGATTTGTTTTTTTTAGGTGTGTTTAAGGAGGTCATAATTATGTTATTTCAGAACGCTTTTCAATGATTAATACATATTGGTGATTACTCTCTCTTGTCACTTTTTATAAGACTTCGTTTGACAGAACACGAGTATTAAGAAAATTGGGTTTATTAAAAAAAAAGATGGCAATATTTTCTATCAAATTGTTTTCGATTGCTTTCTAAGTAGCCAACTACAGTTTGCTCCCTAAGCAACGATTGTCAATATTTTTTATTTAAATTGGACGTCGGCATCCTCAAAGAATTAAAAAAAAATCACAAAAAAAGAAGTTTGTTTCCTATGATGCGAACTGAATTCACTGTCTAGATAGCGAACTCATTTTTTCATCATGTTTTTATTTATGAGGGGTGTTGACGTTCAATTTGAGTATAAAATATTAACACTCGCTGCTTAAAGTGCGAAAAAGTGCTCACTTTCCAATAGTGAGAAGAATACTATGATCATTTTGGAGGTGAAAAAAAAATCCGAAAGGTGCAAAAAGAAGCTCTCAACCCAAAAACCAATTTTCAATGGGCCATTGTACAAGGGTTAAGCCGTAGAAAGTGTGTAAACTAAAATCCACCAGTCACCCATTCACATGTACCTCCCTCCCAAACACCTTTTCAATCAATAAAATTATTTCCTAAATTAATAAAAAAAAATAATGTTCTTAAATTAATTTATTTATAACCCAAAGTTATTATATTCTTCTTATTTTCACTGTTGGTCTGTCAAATTAGGAGTGATATTTTCATTGTTAATATGTCACAAGTAGAATAGATTGCCACTAAATTTGATCTAAAAGATTTAAATATTATGCATAAAATTTTAAGTTTAAATTTTACTGATATGATTCCGGTGTAACAAAAAATATAAAGAACAAACGCTTTTTAAGCTCTATTTTAAAACAATGAGAACACACATTTTTTACCTGTGTGCGATAATTGGTTAATTGTGTTTAGTAGATAGATAATTAAAAAGTACTTTATATGGTGTGTTATTATAATTCTAGATTGAGTCAAAAAGATAGATGAGATACTTTTAAAAAGATAATGTGAAGAAGAAAAAGATAACTAGTAAAACTAAAAAATACATTTAAAATTGACTCAAAAATTAAACTTTAAGAAATACTAATATTATGTAAATGGAGCAAGCGATACTACTTGAAGTGGAATATATTTTCACAAACTTTTTGTTAAGCCTAATAATAATCACACTGTGAAAGTTTATTAAAATATGACATAAATAACTTTATTTTCAAAAGTATATGACATAAATAACTTATAAAATCGCAATAAATACTTTTTAATCAATTTACCAAAATACTAATACAACTCTTATAAGTAGATAAGATAACATAACATAAGATTAAAATAAGCCAATACAATACAAATAAGACTTACAAACTAACCTTTTTTATTACTCTGTATAAAGAAAAAAAACAAACTTTTTTATAAAAAGGATTTTATAAGAATGTAGATAGAAAGTGATTATTAAATACCATAAAAAAAAAAAAAAGAGAAAGTGATTATTAAATTACCTATTAAATTTTTTTTATAGAGACCTATTATTATTTTTGGAAAGTACCTTCTCTATATTTATTTATAAGAAAAACTATATATTCTTTCCGACCTTATTTATAAAAAAAATTTATTTTTTAGGATGTTTGGCAAAAATAGCGGATAGCTGAGCTAACTTATAGCTTATGGCTGATAGCTTATAAGTTGATAAACTAATTGAAGTGTTTAATAACATTAGCGGTTGAACTGACTGAAGAATGAAAATGACATAAAAAGATATTGTTAGACCATCTACAATGATTTCAACACTCAACACCCACTTTTACATTCCACATCATTTTCTCTCCATTCCACCTAATAATTCAACACTCATTCAACTTTTACCCTCTCAAATGATTTTTCATTCAACATTCTACACCGCCACTAATAAGATTAAGATAGTGAAAAATGTGATTTTTTATTTCTGTATCCAAATCAAATGAACCAAATCTCTATTTATAGAGAGAAAAAATTATGAATTTTGGCAAAAATAAATAAATAAATAAATTTGCAATGAAATAATTTGAGTTCAAAGTAATAATTGGATAAAAATTCGAGAAGTCAATCAGAGCAAGACAAGTGTCCCCCCGATTGTGTTTCAACTGTGTTGAAAGTTTTCAACTTCTCTCTCGTCCATGTCACTTTCAACATCCTCATTGGAGAATATTGCCTTGTTGAAATTCAATTCAACACCATATTCAACTCCTCATTATACATGGTTATAATTCACACTAAAATTTATATCAAATCAATATTTAAGATATTTTGAATTTAGTAATTTAAATTTATTTTATCTTTTATATATTCAATTAATTTTTATCTGCTAAACTTGACCCAAAAAAAATTTATTTGCTAAAAGTTCATTGGAATAATAAATTTTGTTATGAAAAGAGGAATATAATATAATCAAAACTTACAAGTTTTAAATTCTAAATTTATATATATCAGCATCACCAGACATTTCTTGTTATGTTTTAGGATAGATAATTATAATTATACAAACATAATAAATTTGTTAAAAAAGATAAAGGTTAAAATAATTTATGTTGACAAATTAATATAACAACAAATGTATTATTAGTATCGAATACATTAATTATTTAATAAATTAAAAAATTGATATAACTTTTTTTGGTGGTGAAAAAATTGATATAACTATTTAGGAAGAGAGTAAGTTAGAAATAACTGAAAAATAGGGAGTTTTATAAGTGACGGACTCGATAGGGTTTTATAAAATCCAGTTAAGAAAATCGAATTCTTCCCGATTCAAATCCGGTAAACAACAACATAAAATTCACTCACTCCTGTTTCAAACACTTTGTTCTTTTTTTTTCCCATTCCTTTCTCACTCACACACAGAAACAGAGAAAGTAAAAAAGGGTCAAATAGTTTTTCCCTCCACAAAAACAACCATGGACGGTGTTGATGTTCCTTACAATCCTCGTACAGTCGAAGAAGTCTTTCGTGATTTCAAAGGTCGCAGAGCTGCCTTAATCAAAGCCCTCACCATTGGTCAGTCACCCCTTTTCTTTTTCATAATAACAAACAAAAAAATTTAATTTAATTTTTTTTTTTGTGTAAAAAAAAAATTAAAACTTAATTATTTTTTTTGTGTGTGTTTTTCTCCAGATGTTGAAGAATTCTACCAGCAGTGTGATCCCGGTAACGTTTTATTTCATAAAAATTATCACTGTTATTATTTTTCTTCTCTGTGTTTGTGTGTTTTTTTTTTCTTTTCTGTTCTTTATTTTTCAAAAAAAAAAAAAAACCGTCACAGAAGTGGTTTTTTTTTTTTTTTTTAAAAATAAAAATTATTTATTTTATTAATTTGTTTGTTTCTTTCACGGGTTTTGACTGTTACACCTTTTTGTAAATTGGTTTTCATTTTTTCTTATATGATGTGATTAATAAAGCCCTAACTGACATGACATCGTTGTTGTGTGTGAGTTTCAGTGATATTTACCGGTTTAAATGGCAATTTCAGAGCTTTTATTATTGTTTCTTTATAGTTTTATATTTGCATTGAGTTTAATGTTGTATTTAGAGTGATGATAAAATCTAATTGCTACCATTTATGGGAAACATGTGAATTGCAATATTCTTCTATGATGTTTATAGCTTTTAATTGCAACATTTTTATATTTGTAGTTGTATATGGATTAAAATGTTGATGGCTACTTTTCATATGAATTAAATTTGGTGGGTCATGACAAGAAGATAAATTTTTATCTGTAGATATGACATTACACTGAATGAGTATATTTTGAGTTCCAAAAAGTTATAGGGTGCTACATTATTAGAGTACAATATCATGTGGCTTCAAAGTCTTTTGCGTAAAATATGTTGCTGTATTACAATTAGTACTTACTTGTGTTGAGTGTCGACGTCTCATTGTCAGTGTTTGGGTCAACGCTTCTTAAGTTTTAATAGTAGTATGCTAACATATCTAGGAAGAGTATCAATTAATTGATCCAAAGGTAATGTCACATCATATTTAGGTTCAAGCAGTACTTGTTGTTGCTTCTGTTTGCCATTGGTTTTGTCAAATATCTACCATGGTGGATTTTTTTACCACTGCCGTGTGCAATTTGAGAAGATGGCAGCGCCGTGGCATTTTATGGGGGGTTTGTGCACAGTCAATAACAGTGTTTGCCACCTGACCTTGTGAGAAAATAATTTTGTTGCCGTTGTTGCATATGTCATGGCATATACGTGCTCGTCTCAGTGTTAATCGTGTGAGCTAAAATGTATCCTGCAGCTCCATTATATTCCGTAATGTCATATTCTGATATGCTTGCTGAATTCCAGTGAGCGTGAGAAAATCCTAATAGAATGGAATGCTCTAGGTTGCTTGAGAATTCAAAAATTGAAATGTTCATTAGAGTTTCAGAAATAGATGTATAAGATGATTTGAAATTGAGTTTCTTAGTTCCATTGTCATAATTTCTGATTGTATTTTGAATTTTTGGTTGATATATGTTAGTTAGTTTACATGAATTATGTGATATACAGAGAAGGAAAACCTTTGCCTTTATGGATTTCCGAGTGAGCAGTGGGAGGTCAATCTGCCAGCTGAGGAAGTGCCGCCTGAGCTTCCAGAGCCGGCATTGGGTATTAACTTTGCTAGAGATGGGATGCAAGAAAAGGATTGGCTCTCTTTGGTTGCTGTACACAGCGATGCTTGGCTACTTTCTGTGGCTTTTTATTTTGGTGCTAGGTTTGGATTCGACAAAGCTGACAGGTATATATTTTTTTCTTGACCCTTTTACAAAGTTGCGGTTTTGCTCTGCTATGAAAACCGCAACGCTATATTTTCCAGTCTGTTATTGATAACATTGAACAAAAGTCAAAGGAAAAATGGTGGAGAGGATATGAATGTCGTGTACAAATGTGCAGTGGGAAGCTCGCATTTATCTGCTACCTGCAATTTTTGCTTGTATATTTGCTAGGTTGTAACAAACGAAAATGATGGTTAAAAAAGTAGTAGCTTTTTGTGTGTAGGATTCATATCTTTTGTTTTTAATTCAATGTCTTAGTAAGATATCTACCCCAACTCTTGATATCTTTTGTTTTTAATTCTCGTCATCCGTTGATGGCTTACCTTCTCAATCTTTTAGTAATATGTATTTATCATCTTTTTGCAGGAAGCGACTATTTAATATGATAAATGATCTTCCAACAATCTTTGAAGTTGTTACAGGGTTGGCCAAGAAACAAGGAAAGGAAAAGTCAGTTTCTAACAATAGCAGTACCAAATCCAAGTCAAACTCCAAGGTAAGCCAACTTCAAAATCAAACTAACCACTAACTAGTAACCGCTGTCCACTAAGCACTAACAGTAATAATTTACTAGTACTATAGCCTTTAGCAATGAGATTAATTGCTTTTACTTTTGCTATAATAAACTCCGTTTGTTTTAGCAATTGTTCAAGGAGTATGGACTATGCAGACATATTGCTTTTTACAGTAGTGTAATATGTTGTTTTGTAGATGCTAGCATTTGAATCAAAACTGAAAAAGAATTGAGGGATTTGGGTTCCCGCAGTCGAGAAATCTACAGTCAAGCAATCCGGACTGTCCAATCACCTTTGAATCAAAGATTAAATGACCGACATTGACTCAGTATTTTGACTCTGATTCACAAAGTCAGAAAGTGAGTCAATTGATGGCTCATGTTTTTACTTTTTTTTCTTTAACTCTTCAGCTCCTGGGGTGAAAGGGCCATAGTAATCTAGAGTTCGGCTGAAAGGTAAGTAAGCCTGACCAATGGTTGTTTCAACTATGGATTGAACCTGGGTGTTCCCGTACGATTTGACCTTACCTTAATGTCATTAACCACTTGATTATTCGATGGTCTAGTTTGCATGACTGTGACATATATATCCATGAACCCCTGACCGCAAGGCATCTAGATCCCTCTTTTTCGAGCGAGAAAGTCTTTTGACATTATCCAGTTCCTGATTGTTATATAACCATGTATCCCTCTTTTTAGAGCTAGAAATTTTTGTTTCCTTTTTTTTAATGGTGTTATATTTAGCAATTTAAGGTTTTTATTTGTTTTGGTTTGACAAATGCAGCGAGGTTCTGAAGCTCAGCCAAAGTATTCAAAACCAGTGGCAATGCAAATGCAATCAAATGAAGATGATGAGGATGGTCTCGGTGTGGACGAGGAAGATGATGAGGAAGAACATGGAGATGCAACGTGTGGGGCATGTGGAGAAAGCTATGCAACTGATGAGTTTTGGATTTGCTGCGACATATGTGAGAAGTGGTTTCATGGAAAATGTGTGAAGATTACTCCGGCTAGGGCTGAGCATATCAAACAGTACAAATGTCCAGCTTGCAGCAAGAGAGCTCGCACTTGACGATCAGTGGATATATGAGTTTGTGCAGATTGGTGACTGTAATCTATATTTTATGACTACTAATTTGTTTGTTTAGTAGGTCAGGCTAATTAGTCTTGCCCTCAATTTAAGGTAAGTTATGATATATTATATTAGGTGTACAAGGTACTATCAAATTGTTCAGAATTAGGTTATTTATGTCATTAACAGACTTGCATATTGTTCTGTTGTGTTTCCTATGTTTTAATGTTTGTATGCAACTGTACGTGGTGTTTGGTAAATTTCATGTTATCCCCCAAAGATGTTAAGTTGTGCATACAAGAACTTTGGTTATGCTAAGGGCTGGTTTTGATAAGCATCCCCCTGTTAGACAAATATCTAAGGCTAAGGTTGGTTATGCAGTTAGTTAAATAGGAAGAGTCTCGATAAATCCTAACTCAATTGACAATACTGATATCGTTAGGTCGGATACTTTTTTCGTGTTTGAACTTGAAATTTCGCAGTTGTGTTTGAGTTTTAGTGGTGTTTGTCTATGGAAAAAATTCCCACACCTAGTATAAATATAAAGAGTAGCATTTGTAGTCGATTCAATGCTATCTTCGATTTGACCTTTACACTTTACCGTTCAATATCTCACCTTGTGACTTAATGTATGTGAATTATAGGTAGGTTTGACAAAATCACAATGGGAGTGTGATTTTGTTGAACGTTAAAATGTAATTTTCGTTAAAACTACTGTGCCTTATCTTTAGTGAAGTAGTTAACCACAAAGCAAAATATGAAAATGAATGTAAATAAAAAATATATTGGAATGGAAGTAGGAAGATTTGTGGGATCAATTAGTGTGTACTATTATGATTAATGTTTTTTCAGATTTGTTAACCACTAAAAGTCTTTAAACTAAAAAAATGTTAGAAATAAAACCAAAATAAATAGTTGAAAAAATTAGAAACATAAAAGATAGGAAAGAGTACTAACTATTTTTCAATTTTTTTGTCAATGTTTATAAAAAATTTCCTTTCTTTAAACATAATTAAAAAAATTTTGAATTTTTTTGTTTGTAAAGAATGCATAGATTGTTTGTACCATCTCATGCATGTCTTTAATGCTTTTTCTTCTTCACATATCTTTTTGCTCTTCTTTTACTAATCGCTTCTTAAAATATTTTTCGCAAAGATGTTAATTTCTTAAAAGTAATTTAATACTCACCAATTCATGAAAGATACAAAATTGTTAGTGAGATATTAAATTCATTTTTTTCGCAAATTGCCTAAATTTTTATAATTTTTTCGCGAACCTATATTTCTACTCATATATTAATATGCGTGTCTATTTTTTATCTCATGGATAGGATATATATTTAATTTGACATTGATACATAAAAGATACTTATTTTAAAAAGATTTGAATTAAATATGATTTATATACTTTTTGCCCTTAAAAATATTGAATTTTTTTCACGGTCATCTTTAATACATTAAAGAAATCTCTCTTGCAAAAGACTAATTTTTGTTATATGAACGAGTTGTCACCGATAAATATCATAATTTTAACTATTATCCATGTGTCAAAAAAAAAAACTATTATCCATGGAAAAATAATCTTGCCCTGATGAATAAATTTATAACGGGACTAATTTCGCACAATATGATATCCGCCCTACAATAATAATAAAAGATTGTGGCAAAACATTACGATTACAACTATTATACATGGAAAAATAATCTTGCACTAAAGAGAAATTTTGTAACTGGACTAATTTTGTATTACACAATATTCGACCTATTATAATTTGCTTTATTAATATAGATTCATTGTATTAATTAAATTATTTAAATAAATTTTTTTTTTGCATTATCTTAATAGAAAATGTGTAAATCAAAATGAAACGACCTATTATAACTTTCTTTATTAATATTTTTTTTTCCATCATCTTAATAGAAAATGTAGATTAAAATTCAATTATATATTATAACATTAATTAATTATTATTTCTACTTACGATAGTATCATTCTATCATAAAAAAATTGCGGCAACGTCGCGATCCGTGTATCATTTGGGGTATTATACTAGGAGTTTAATTGATATGCACTGACGGTGTAAAATAATTTTACACGGTCATCCAATAAGAAACCACCAATCTTCCATGTCATATGAAAAAAGCGAGGTAAAGTGGGGTGACGTGGCAGAATACATGGTTGTCATTGGTTGACAGTGTAAAATTATTTTACACTGTCGGTGCATACAAATTAAATCCATTATACTAGTATCTTCAATAAAAACCATCTAAAAGGCAAAAAATAATATAAAATGCAGGTGTCAAGTTTTAGGGTTTGAGTTTCCTCCATTTATTTTTTCTCCATTTGGAGAGAGATAGACACATTAAAAATTAATGGGACCCATTAAAAAGTGGGTCCCACTAATTTGTGGACCCCACTAATTTATAATGTGTCTATCTCTCTCCAAATGAAGAATAAATGGAGAGAAAACAAATGGAGGAAACCCAAACTCCAAGTTTTAAACCATCCATTTAAGAATTACAACTCTTCAAATTTTAAAGCACCCATTTAAAAAAAATGCACGATGTTAAGGTAAAACTCTTCATTGTGCAGGATGAAAGGTTCAAAGTTGTTATCGTTTCCCTTGCATCCCCAACATATATGTTCAATAAACATGTGACTAAAGTATATCAAAAGCCAAAAGGGTTGAAAAGAAGATACTTAAAACAAAACAAAAAAAAAAAATGCAATATCTTGAATGTTTGAAGAACATATGCAGGGATGAATAAAACACCTCTTTACCAAGACGCTCTTTCACAAACGAAATTCATATGATATGACGGTTCATATTCCAAACGGTGTGATTGTTCATCAAACCCAACAACTCCTATATATATATATATACACATACACATGCATGAACCCATAACTCTCGTCTTTGTAAAAAATAAAAACATAACTCTCATCAAGTCTCTAAATTTTTTCATTTTTTCTAATCATGGCATCAATAATAACATCAGAGAGTGAAAGGACTGAAATCAATGACACAACGGAACCTTCCTTTGAATCGCTTCCAGACTCGATATTGCTTCAAATTATGGCCATCATAGGTTCTAAATCTATCGCCGATCTTCACAGCGTGAAAATGTGTTCCAAAGATTTTGGTGAACTCACTTATAATAACTATGTGTTAAATAAAGTTTCTTTCGAGAATTCTCCTAAGATACAATAGGAACCAAATGAAAATACATTGAAATTTTTGAAACTTTGCGAAGAAAGTGGAAAGCTTGAAGTATTGTTTAGTGAAGGTTTACGTGAATTCTTTAACTACCCAATTGGAAATATTGACGGTCTCGAAAAAGTAAAGATTGCTGCCGAAGACGGTTACAACTTAGCAAAATATGTCTATGGACTTATAATGTTGAGTTCTGAAAATTATGAGTCCAGGGAAGAAGGAATTAATCACATCCGTTATTTAAGGCTGAATAAATGTATTATGGATTCAAGAAGAAAGATGAAAGAAATCGAACAATATTTTTGAAGATATAATGGGATATTGGTTCGCAATCAAACTCCCGTGTACAAATCAAAGGCTACTTGCAAGGGTTGGAAATTGAAGAAAGGTGAATGGATATTTTCAGAGGATGAAAACGATGACATGAGTTCGTGCGAAAACTGTAGATGGGATCACGAGTTGCAATTTTTTTACGGATTATTTAGAGGTATATAACATCATATCGAATTCCATCAATATGATGATGACGGTCTTTTCTATCTATTCTTGCTATGTAGTTTGAATTTTTGTATTTTTTATTTATTGTTTTATAAAAAGAATTATATTTGGACCGAGATTTTACTCTTATGCAAAGCCAATGTCTCTTTAATATTTAGCATAAAAGTTTTCACTTTATTTAATAACAATTTGTTCACATCTTATAACCTATGAAGCCCGTATACGTGACATGATATTGATACGGCGATATGTTGAATTTTTAAAAATTCCCAATACTATATGGTCGCAATACATTATTTAAAAATAAATTTAAAATTAAATATACAAATACACAATATATATAATCATAACAAAAATCGAGAAAGATAATAAATTAACATTCAAATTACTCAAATTGAACAAACAAATGACAATTACATATTTCAAGTTAATTAAGTATTGCCTAAAAAGAATAATTATTACTATCCAAAATACAAAATATCATTGATACCATTCAAATAACACATGGTTGTCAATCCATAAAAACATCATACTCTAACATTCACTATTTAAAAAGAAATAAAAATTGTATCAGTCTTATCTCATTCATTTATATCATAAAAAAAACATTATTTCTCGATATTTCTATAATACGTGTATCGAAGGAATATCCGACAATTATCGATAATTATTTTTTTTTAAAAATAATTTTAATTGCCTAATACGAGTATCGGACAGAGTATTGATAACGAACATAATATTTCATCATTTTTGAAATATCGAGTCTTATAACTAACGGTTTAAATTTAGCCAATAGAAAACAATTGTTGCGATAAAATACAACCAATAATATTATAAATCTAAATCTATCGAGACAAATAGAAATAATATATTTTTTTGTAATTTTGACTCAGTTTGTAATTATTTCACTAATAATACTTTTTTTTTTCTTACCTTTTTCCATAAGTGTGTTTGTGGCTGCAAAAGCATTGCTCCAAACTGATAATACCTCAATTAAATTTCTCAAATTACAAACTGAGTCATTAAGTGATAACAAACACAAATGAGACAAAAATTAGCATCATAATTTCTTATCACAAAAGACTAACCCACTAATCCCAGCATTAGAGAAATAAACAAAAAACCTTACAAGTGAAGTTATAAGCAATAATAACATTATTATTCTCTGTATCTCACAAAACATTACCTCTGTTCCAAAAAATGAAATAACAATCTCATTTTTCGTTTGAGCAATTAATTTTGTTACTAAAGAAACTAATTCATGACATTGACAAACAGAGCAAGACAAGATTTTTTTTTTAGTATTATCAATATTTTCTTTTTTAACTTTAATAAAATAGGAAAGAAATTCGAGAAGATAGGAAAGCAAAATAACATAACAGAGCAAAGTAAATACAAAACCTATCTTTATAACCATAGAAACAGAATCACTTGATTGCATTACAAATCAAAGTTACTACAATATAACAATAACCCCCCAAAACAAAACAAAACATTAAAATGAACAATAACCCCCCAAAGATGATCACATTCAGACACAGTACTACATTATTATTCAAAACAGAGTTTCAAGCAATCTTAACCTCAATTGTTCTAGGCTTCTTAGGCTGAGGAGGAGGCAATTTCTCAACAGAAACAGTGAGAACCCCATCTTGACACACAGCAGAAACAGCATCAGTATTAGCATTCTCAGGAAGAACAAATTTCCTCATTAACTTCCCAACCCTTCTTTCCATTCTTAAATACTTAACACCTTCTTTCTCTTCTTCTCTCTTCCTCTCACCACTTATCACAAGCACATTGTCATCTTCAACCTGAACCTTTATGTCACCAGATTTCAACCCCGGCATGTCGATCACAAACAAGTATGAATTCGGATATTCCTTCACATCAGCAGGAGTTGCAGCCATTGCCTTTGCATCTCTGACATAGGACCTCGTCGGAGCATTGTGCGATGCCTTGTCGGAAGAAGTGTCATCTGAAAGGTCCATCATTTGGTGGAGAGCATGAAGAACAGGAGCATCCAAACCCATCAATCTGAAATCCATTATTGATCAAGCTTTTTCTTCTTTGATGAAAAATGATTCTTAAAGTTGTGAATGCTTTGTTACTATGTTTCTTTTTTCAATGGAGAAAGAGGTGGTGAAACATTGGGTATTTAAAAGGTGAGAATTGAGAAATGCTTATGTTGAGGAAGAAGAAACTTGAAGGTTCTAGTACTTACACAAATGAAATATTTCTCGGTTAGAAACTTCTCGTAGTTTCTGTAAACGATTA
Organism: Trifolium fragiferum; assembly: GCA_954870985.1. Taxonomy (NCBI): domain Eukaryota; kingdom Viridiplantae; phylum Streptophyta; class Magnoliopsida; order Fabales; family Fabaceae; genus Trifolium; species Trifolium fragiferum. The sequence continues at coordinate 5,935,417 of OX940796.1, forward strand.
ATAAGATTCAGACACGTGGCTTTTTCAACATTCTTTTCTCCTTTTAGTAGCTTCAAGAATCTTCTGGTCCATCTTTTTTTTTAGTTTGAACAAATACGTACTGTACTAAGAGGTTGTTTTATTTTATTTTTCTTTCTTTCTTTTTCTCCATTTTCTTATTGTGATTTATACTTAACATTTTTATTTAATTTCCTTTGTATTATTTAGTATCTTAAACTATAGAATATTAAATTTTAGACTAAAGATTCATTTTGAACCTTACAATTATTCAATTATCTAATTTAATTTTTCACAAAAATGTATTTAAGTTAGTCTTTTGCAATTGGAAAAATGCTAACTACTACTACTATCTATGAAGTCCCGATACGCGACACGATACTAATACAATACAATACTGATACGCCGATACGGGAATTTTTAAAAAATCTCTATATGATACTGCGGTGATACGTTATTTAAAAATTAAATTTAAATTTAAAATTAAAAATATAAATGCACAATATATAAATATGACTAAAATCAATAATATTAATAATGATAACTTTTTTTGAAAGACAAAAAATTATTATTATTATTATAAATGTCAGCAATTTATTGTACAAGAAAGTGCAAACAAGCCAATAAACTTGCACAAAAGCAAAACAGTTTAAGGCTCAAGATACAAGAGTCAAAATAAAAATTTAACTGATACTTTTTCGATACGAGTATCGGGACGTATCCGACGTGTATCGAATATTACTTTTTTATTTAAAAATAAAGATTTAATCGATACTTTTCCGATACGAGTATCGGGACGTATCAAACGAGTATCAATATCGAGTACGTATCGGACACGATACTTCGCCATTTTTAAAATATCGGGACTTCATATAAAGTAAAAGTTTTTTGAAATTTGTACAATCTACTTCTTAAAAGTATATAGAATTCTCTATTTTTAATGCAATATTTTTTTAGTTTTCTTAATTAATGTCACGACTCACGATCGAGCAATTGGTTAACATAATTCTTCACAAAAAGTTTTTTTTATCAAGTAGTTTAGTGGCTAGAAATTCCACCCTTAAGATGGATTAGTGGGATAACCGGGGTTCGAATTCCGACCTTCTGCATATATAACGCAATGTCCAACCAATTGAGCTAAAATTATGAGACTAATTCTTTACAATTTTATATAGGTTAAAATTAATCCTTGTGTTGATTTAATCTGACTCATATTTAACCCATTGATTATTGATGATTTGACGTTAACAATTAAATGAGTAAACCACGTAATCGGTTATTAACTTTGTAAGACACCCTCAAATAGATCTCTGATTTTATAATATTTTATAAAGTCTTTGATTTTTTAAAATTTTACTCAGATTTTTCCTTCAAATAATTTTACTCAAATTTTTTAACTTTGTAAGACGTTCTTTCACAAATGAAGCAAGTTGTGCCAAATCTTGCATGTATCTTTTCTGAAATGAAACTCATATGGCTTGATGGTTCATATTTCAAACGGTGTGATTGTTCACCAATTCCAACAACTTCTATATATACATCTATATACACCCGCCATATGAACTCATAACTCTTGTCTTCGTAAAAATTAAATTAAAAACATAACTCCCATCAAGTCTCTAATTTCTTTTCCGTTATTTAATCATGGCATCAAGAATAACACCAGAGAGTGAAATCAACTACACAAAAAAACCTTTCTTTGAATCGATTCCAGATCCGATATTACATGAAATTATGGTAATCATAGGTTCTAAATCTGTTACTGATCTGAACTCACTTATGATAACTATGTGTTAAATAAAGTTTCTTTCGAGAATTCTCATAAGATATAATGGGAACCAAATGAAAATGCATTGAAATTTTTGAAACTTTGCGAAGCAAGTGGAAATCTTGAAATATTGTTTAGTGAAAGGCTTACGCGAATTCTTTAACTACCCAATTGGAAATATTGACGATCTCAAGAAAGTAAAGATTGCTGCTGAAGGCGGTTACGACTTAGCAAAGTATGCCTATGGACTTACAATGTTGAGTTCTTAAAATAATGAGTCCAGGGAAGAAGGAATTAAGCACATCTGTTATTTGAGGCTAAATAAATGTATTATGGATTCAAGAGGAAAGATGAAAGAAATCGAACAATATTTTTGGAGATATAATGGGATGTTGGTTCGCAATCAAACTCCCGTGTGCAAATCAAAGGCTAATTGCAAGGGTAGAAATTGAAGAAAGGTAAATGGGCATTTTCGGAGGATGAAAACGATGACATAAGTTCGTGCAAAAATTGTAGATGGGATCACGAGTTGCAGTTCTTATACAGATTATTTAGAGGTATATGATATCGTATCAAACTCCATCAATGTAATGATAACGGTCGTTTTTCAAATCTTTTTTCTCTCAAATTAAAAGTAACATGGTAACTTTTGGTATAGAACACAACAACAAGAAAATGAATTCAAACACCTAAAAATTAAATATCTATAGGAATGCATACCTTTATAGAACCCCAAAGCAAAACCGCTGCAATCAACGAATTCATAGACAAAATATATTAAGATTAAACTAATAAATAAGACTAAAACACAACGAATTGTAGTAGATACTTTCAAATATTTTTCCTCTCAAATTAGAAGAAACATGTTAATTTTTATATTCCTTAAGGAAGAAGAATAGAAGATATCCAAAAAACTTATAAATCTTAAATTTTGTTCATGAAATTAAATTGAAAATATGAAGCAACAAATAGAATAAACATGAAATAACAACCAAATTGATATGGAACACAACAAACAAACAAAAAATCAGAATTCAAATAGCTAAAAAAATCCATTAGAATATATACCTTTGTAGAACTCGAAAGCAAAACCGCTGCATTTAAACAACAAAATTGATATGGAACGCAACAAACAACAAAAAACTAATCAAAATTCAAACACCTAAAAATATCCAGAAGAATGCATACCTTTATAGAAAACAATTCTTGCGATAAAATAAAACCAATAATACTATAAATAAATCTAAATCCATCTAGACAAATAGGAATATGCATCATTTAATTATTTCACTGATAATACTCTTTTTCTTTTTTTTTTTTTACCTTTTTTCATAAGTGTAGTTTAATAAGGTTATGGATTTTGTTAAATTTTATTCATATTAGTCATTCAAAGAATATGTTAGGAACTAAATTGAGAATAAGTGGATAAATTTAATAACCAAATTGATAGTAAGTCATAAAATATAAGAACTTAATTGATAGTAATTGATTAAACATAAAAATTAGGGTGTGTTTGTTTTAGCTTTAAAAAAATGATTTTTTCTTTGTATTTTTGAAAATAGATTTTATAAAATAGTTTTTCAAAATATTATAAGTTTTTTTATATTCGTTTTTTCTAAATTCAAATACTAATTTTGACATTATATAACATAAACGTACATTATTGAAGATTAAAACATAGTCAAAATCTCAATTTTTACAAAAAGTTGTATTTCAAAAATGATTTTTATGAAAATCTATTTGAAATAGCTTAAAAAAAGTGATTTTTTTGAAATTTTGATATCTAAATTTTTTTAATAAAATGATGAACTGCCTAAAATGACATTTTAAGAATAACTATTCAAACAAAATTTTCATTTGAAGCTTTTATAAAAAGTTTTTTATACAAAATTATATTACACTATAAAAATCTATTTTTAAAAAATCTATAATTTTCAAAAAATCTATAACAAACAGACTCTTAATTTGACAATTTAATAAAGTCAATAATTTTTTGAAATATTTGTAAAGCTTGAGACTTATAGTTAAGAATATTTTACAGAGAGAAAACACTCAATTACAAACTTACAATAGTCAACTTAGAAAACACCGCTGATTAACGTGTAAAATTTTCAAGCCAAAAAATTTGGCCATTTCACTTTTTCTTGAAATTTTTATTTATCTTTTTAAAAGGTCCAAATTAGACTCTCACTAACTTGGGCCAAATTAATCATGCTTAATTGAAATGATAATTCACAGAAAATTTTTTTTCCTACCCCAACAATCTTTTCTGTACCCTTACAAATTTTTAAATATTCCTATTTTACCCTTATGTTACTATTTATATAATATTGTTATTTTACTATTTTTAAAATTTTATTTTTTTTGGGTATTTTTCAGAGTTAAAGCGACCCGGTAAGCGATTTACCGGTACACTTTTTAAAAGTATACCGGTATTCTCAATTTCCATAATGCACCGGTACTCTTTTTAAAAGTATACCGGTATTTTAAATTTTCCAGAACACACCGGTACACTTTAAAAAGAGCACCGGTGTAGTTAAGTTAGAAGAACATACCGGTACACTTTTAAAACTGTACCGGTATGTTGTTCGAAAACTGTACCGGTACACTTTGGAAAAGTGTACCGGTACAGGTTTTTTTTTTTAAAAAAAATTTTAAAACTTTATTATTATTCACTTTTTTTAAAACTTTATTATTTTTTTTTGTACAACAGATATGGCTCAAACTGGCGATGCAGATCAAATATCAGTAGATACCACAGCTTTTTTTACGACCAACGAAAAATTTAATACACGAGATGATGTTATAACATGGGCACAAGATGTTGGAATTGCCAATAAAGTGAGTATAATAATTACTAGATCAGATACAAAGAATGGAATAAGAGGAAGAAATGACAAATTAATTTTGGGCTGTGATAGAGGTGGAAAATATGACTCTTCGAAAAGTTCTACGTCAACAGCAACAAAAAAATGTAATTGTCCATTCAAAGTTAGAGCCACACCTTCAACAGATGGTTCGGGATGGAAAGTTCAGGTTAAATGTGGAGTTCACAATCACGGACTACCTGATCAATATGCAGGTCATCCTTGTTTCTCTTATTTGTAATGTTATTTTTTTTCATAATATATTATATTTATCTTTGCAATTCAAAAATAAATTAAAAAATATGCAGGTCATCCTCGTAAGGCGCGTTTAACCGTGGAAGAAAATAAACGTGTTGAAGATCTGTCAAAGTGTAATGTAGCACCAAGGAACATCGTTTTAGACTTAAAAAGAATTAATCCAGATTCTCTTGTTGATGCCAACCAAATATATCGAAAAAGACACATGCTGCAAAAACAAGAAAGAGGTTCTATATCAGAGATGCAACACGTGCTGCAATGTTTAGATGATAAAAAATATGTCACGTGATATGTAATTAAGGATATGCGAGAGTTAGTGAAAAATTTATGGCAAAATGTTGTACGTAGTACAAATGAGGCGGAGTATCATCAACAGTTGAATGCGCTTGAGCAAGCATGTGTTAACTCAAGTACGTTTTTTGACTATGTTAGTAAGACCTGGTTGACCCCTCACAAGGAAAAATTTGTTGCAGCATGGACTAATAAAGTGATGCATTTAGGAAACACAACAACTAATAGGTATGATTATGTCAATTTCAAAATTGAATTTTTTTTCTATTTTTTTTCTTCATTTAATTGACTTTTGTGTGGAATTTAATATTTAGAGTCGAGTCATCGCATTGGAAATTGAAGCAGATGTTGGGAAATAGCAAAGGTGACTTATTCAAGTGTTTGACATCCATGAATGACAATATAATTCTTCAAGTTGGCAAAGTGAAGGCATCATTTCAAAAAAGTTTTTATTATACGGAGCCTCTACATATCTCCATCGCATAGCTCGAGGGAAACCGGGTGCATTACAAGAAAACCCGGAATCCGCATCCGCCCGCCGACCAAGGCCAGGGAAATACTCGTGAATCCAACACTGTTACAACAAAAATAAAAAATATGTCTATGCAACGAAAAAAAATATTAAATATTAAAAAAAAAATCGCATACTAAATTACATTCTAAACATGCAATATGCATACAAAAATGTCCAAAATTAAATAACATCTACAGTACCGAAAAAGAAATGTTACCTGTAGAAGTGTCGCGTACCCTGCAAAAGCCTTTGTGGAGAACATGGAGGCATCATTCGAGTTATCATATAAACAAACTAACGCAGCACTGGCCCAAGAATATGTATGGCATGCAGATAAATCTCTAAACATAGGCAGCCATTTTGCGTCCACGCGCGTGTAGCTTTTATCCGTGAAAATAGTACATCCAACCAACAACAGCATCCACGCCCTACCAGCAAAAACAAATCTCCCGTGTTGGCAATTATTCTTATAACACTCATATAGCCACTGCTGAGAAAAATATCCACCCCTCTGCTCTGAAGTTTCTACCAATGCGCTCTCAATACTGACCCCCAACAACTCTGCTGCAAGTGATGCAGCTTCTTCCATGCTAACAGATATCGGAGTGTAAAAATTACCCCTAACAGGCAGATGCAACAGACATGACACATCGTCGAGTGTAATCGTCATTTCACCAAATGGCATGTGAAATGACGATGTCTCCGGATGCCACCTCTCAATAAATGCTGCTAAAAGGTTTGGATCAACCTTTGTCAAACTCAAACTCGTATGCTCAAGCCAGCTCAATCCAGACAATTCCAACCAATTTTTAATAACTGATGGACGTTGATCAGAAACCCAACTAGCTAACTTTGCTCCTAAAGATGCTATCCTCAAAAGTGGACGATCCTGCATATATTTTAAAAAAAAACATTATCAATAATATTTTAACACTACTGTTGATATAACTTCATCAATATAACTTAACAAATAATAACAAAATAAACAATTAGTTACCTGATCAAACCATACATGACGAGATACATGCTGCTCGTATCGTGTCAGAAGTCTGGTATCAATGGGACCTCCAGGCCAGCCCACAGCCGCAGGCTGCTCCGGCACTGGCTGATCCTCTGCCTAGCGCTCACGATGATCACCACGACTAGTCCCTCCCATACGTCGAATTCTACCGTCTCGTCCTCTGGTGCGCACCACTGAAAAAAAAAATTAATTTTTAGAAAGAAAAAAAAATAAATCTTCAACTGGACCGGTATGAACATACATACCGGTACAGTCATTGAAAGTGTACCGGTATGAATATGCATACCGGTACAGTTGCACAAAAGTGTACCGGTATGAATATGCATACCGGTACAGTCGCACAAAAGTGTACCGGTATGAATATTCATACCGGTACACTCAAACCAACTGTACCGGTATGCAAGTTTACATACCGGTATACTTTTACACAAGTGTGCCGGTAAACTCACTTTCTCCGCTCTCTCGGTACACTTTGTTTGCAAATGGTAAAAGTGATAAATTTTTCACTCTTTTAATTTATATATGAGGGCATTTTAGTCATTTCAATTTCAAATGTTGGGGTATTGAAAAGATTGTTGGGGTAGAATTTTTTTTCTTTCTAATTCACATGATTCTTACCACATATACAAGCCGCCACTATCTAAATAACTAGAGCGGATAAAATGTGTTTTTTATACTTTGCATTTTGATGACACAATTTTGGAATTTGCCAATGTTAATGGTAATGTTTATTTACTATGTTGTGTTTATGCAATTCTTTCGAAGTGGTCAATGTTTATGTGTTGTACTCTTGATTATAATATTTTTTGTATGTCAACAATTTTTTTTGTCCAATTAGATATGGATATTTATTAATTATTTCGAAAGATTGCTTATGAAGTCGCTTAGATATTCATAACTAAGCACACAAATATTTATCGATTACTTTTTGATTAGGCGTGTCACGGTGTTCGACACGTATCAATGCCCAACACTTGTACGATATATCGAATATGTGTTCAATTTTTTTTTCCTTCGCACCAACACTGTTTAAATCAATATTCGACACTTATAAAAAACACGTACAAACATATCACATGTAAGAATCATGTCGCGGTATCCATATCAGAGTTCATACTTAATAAGATTATTCCTAATGTTTTGTATGATTCTAATAAAAATTAATAACAATTGAAAAGAAAAAGGTCATCAACTAAAATTATATTTGAAGTTAGTCTACCTTCATTTTTATCATAGGTTTTAAAAAAAAATAAAATCAAAAGACACCAAACATTTCTCATATTTATTTATTTGTATAAAGAAAGAAAAACAAAACAAAAAATAAAAAGGTTCTCGAAGCTACTAGAAATAAAAAGAGCTCCAAAAGGAATGTTGAGAAAAACAAAGCGATTCACATTTCACACTCGAAACTACCTTTCATCTCTCTTGAACCTTCCAGAAATTTCTTCTTCCTTCCTTTAAAAACTCACATTCACCACCTCTCTCTCCATTCAAAATAGATCAACGCATTCCCAAACATTGAAAATAATCATCATTTCATCAACAATGGATTTCAGATTGATGGGTTTAGATTCTCCTGTTCTTCATGCTCTCCACCAAATGATGGACCTTTCGGACGAAAATTCTTCCGACAAGGCATCGCACAATGCTCCGACAAGGTCCTATGTCAGAGATGCAAAGGCAATGGCTGCAACTCCTGCTGATGTGAAGGAATATCCGAATTCATACTTGTTTGTGATCGACATGCCGGGGTTGAAATCTGGTGACATAAAGGTTCAGGTTGAAGATGACAATGTGCTTGTGATAAGTGGTGAGAGGAAGAGAGAAGAAGAGAAAGAAGGTGTTAAGTATTTGAGAATGGAAAGAAGGGTTGGGAAGTTAATGAGGAAATTTGTTCTTCCTGAGAATGCTAATACTGATGCTGTTTCTGCTGTGTGTCAAGATGGGGTGCTCAGTGTTTCTGTTGAGAAGTTGCCTCCTCCTCAGCCTAAGAAGCCTAGAACCATTGAGGTTAAAATTGCTTGAAACTCTGTTTTGGGGAAGAGAGTTGTTTTTTAAGGTTGTTCTTTTTTTATGTTTGTTTTGTTTTGTTTTGGGGGTTATTGTTATATTGTATTTTGAATTAATGGTTATGTAGCTGTTGAGCAGAATTAGTAGTAACTTTGATTTGTAATGGAATGAAGTTATTTTGTTTCTATGGTTTCAAACAAATTTTGTATTTACTTTGTTCTGCTGTGCTCTGTTATTTCATTGAGGAATGATTTTTTATTAACAAATTAATTTTTTTTTATAAGTAATGTTAGTTGTTAGTATATTACAACGTTTGTTTTTTTATTTGTTAGGATTTAAACTCTGAATCAATTGAACTGCTCATTCCACATAGTAACGAAATTAAATGTTACCCCCCAAATGAGATTGTCATTTCATTTAAAAAAAACATACATATGATAGAAAAGTGAGAATACAATGTGTCTGAAAATTGACATGTTGAAAAACAATTTCATTCTATGTAGCCATGTTCGAATGCATAGTCATGGAGATGCAGCACATGAAGGGTAAGAGAGGGAGAATGATTTTATTTTTTTCCTCAAAGTGGGAAATCACTCTTTTTTTTTTTTTTTTTTGGACGGAAATCACTCTTGCTTAGGATGTGTTTGGTAAGTCCAATAAATTAACTTATAACTTATTAAAAAAATAGATGTGTTTGATAAAAAGTTTTTTAATTAACTTATAGCTTTTTTTGAAATATTATTTTAAGTAACGTCTAGCTTATAGTTTTTTTTACAATTTTTCAATTTTTAACCTTTAATTTATTTTTATTATTTTTTTAAATAAAAAACTATCCACTAAAGAAAAAAAACTACCATATACCCAAAAAAAAAAACTACCTACTAACATATAATGTATTTCTTAGTTATTTTATATTTATCAACCACATTAAAAGCTAATTTTATCGAACAATTTTATTTCAATCAGTTAATTTTTTAAGTATAAATTAGTTTATAACTTAATTTTATCAAACAGAGTCATAAGCTAGCTTCTCAGAGTTTAAAACTTAATTTTATCAACAAGAGCCTAGTGATACTACTAAAAGTCCTATTCATACAAAAATACAAAAATAAATAAAAGTGTATCGCTGTTTCTAAATTATGGAGTATATAACTTTTTACTCTCTTGAGTTTTATTATTATTATTTTTTGTCTTAAGGGGTAATCAATTGAAATTAAACTTATATAATAATTGTGAGATTTCGGAGGACATAATGTTCAGCCTAATAATTTCAATATCTTTTGTTAATTGAGCTATGATTTATGGAATTTTCTTGAGTTTTTATTATAGGAAAAAATTTATTTTTAGTTTATTAAGTGTTTGATTATATACCTGGTCTATAATTCTATATATCTTTGAAGAGGGTGTATGATGTTAGCAATAAGCTGTAGACATTTCTTTTGAGTGATAACTCTTTTATGTGATTTCATTATTAAGTGTGAGTGAGGTTATATTGTTTGTGGTTTTTATGCTGCTTTAGTTGATTTTTTTGTCTCCGTGTTCAATAGATTTAGATTGAGAAATCAACTTTGATTTATTATTGATTTAATCAATTACTTGAATTAGTGTTTTGTTTTGTTTTTTTTTTTTAATCTTTGGATGAAGTGGTAATCAACTGAAATTAAATTCATGTAATTGTAAGATTTTAGATTTGAATCCGGATCACGATATTCAACCTAATAATTTTGACATTTTTTGTCAATTGAGCTAGAACTTATGGGACTACTTAAATTAATGTAATGTTAAATAAAAATAGATATTCCAATCACATTAATATTATAGATAAGGCTTTTATAGATATTTTGTTGTTTTATGACTTTCGTTATTGTAAATTTATTCATAAATTTATATTTTAAATTTTTTTTTGACAAGTTTATATTTATATTTTAATTAATAAATATTCTTTTTGGCCAATAAAAAGTCATTTTTAAATGAAATTAAGTAGTACATTTTCACTTCTATATAATCATATTCTCTAACATATATGGATGCGTTTGGTAAGTCCAATAAGTTAGCTTATACTAGCTTATTAGACTAATTTATAAGTTTGTTTGAAAAAAATAAATGTTTGGTAAAAAGTTTTTTTCACTAACTTATAGTATTTTTTTTAGATGCTATATACAAATAAAAAATGATGTACATGAATAATTTTGAATTAAAAAAAAAACACCAAAATTACCCATTTTTAGTGGATGAAGAACAAATTCAATATTTTTTGTCAAAAAAAAGAGAGAACAAATTCAATATTTAAAAGTTAATTGCCTTATCAACATAGTGTGACACAAGTGGCAGATGATTAGGCCCCTTAACCATTTGGTCCTGACTTCAATCTCTGACAGGTGCGTATGGAAAAAAATTTGTTGGGAGAGGTCAACCCCTTAAATGAATCTCAATTATCTCGAGGGAATTAGTATCTGCAGTTGCGCGCGGAGGATACCTTTGATTTACAAAAAAAGAAGTTAATTGCCTTAAAATTTACAGTGCATCACCTTACACATATTAAAGAAAAAAATTAAGAATTAATTACAGTTTTGGTCTCTTATTTTCAGCCACTTATAAAATTTGTTTTTCTATTTTAAAATTATTCAGTTTTAGTCCATCTGTTAACCTTTTGTACTTAAAATTGATAATTTAATATATTTTAAATAATGTAACATACAGCCACATGATATTCAATCTTTTGTAATTTAATTAATAAAACGTAAACAAGTCATCCACCTAGATAAATCTACTCCATATCGTATGACATGTCATTTGAAATGTGTTAAATCACCATTTTTAAGCAAAAAAAATAATAGAGGATATTCAAAACTGTGTCATTTTAAAATAAGGGAACCAATTTTGTGAAGACAAAAAAAACTGGAGACCAAAACCGTGATAAAGTCAAAACTGAATAATTGAACTATTGAAGAAAGAAAATAATAATTTCAGCAAAATAATCTTATTAGTTATTAGTGTGCTTCCCATTATATTGAGTATTAATTAGATGATGGAATTAAAAATAATAAAAATTGATAATATTAGTAAATCAACATTGAAAATTATGAAGATGATCGATAGACAACAGCTATTGCGTACAATATGAGATAATGATGAGATAAGGAGATTACAATGATAGAAAATGGGAATTGAATAAAGATATATGTTGACCATCAATTTAGAGTCATTTATTTTATTAAGATTCTTTCAATATCATTTTTGATACTATTTGTTTTTATTTTTGAAAATTATTTTCTTGAACAATAAGTTATCATTATGTTGAAAATGGAATAAATTAAATAACATGCATGTTTAAATCATGCGTCATTTATATTTTTTTTAAGAAATTAAATATGACTGAAAAAAACATATATTCTAGTAAAAGATTACAAAAGTTATATGATAACACTTACTTGCGTATTTACTAAATCCATGAGCACCACAAAATTAATTTATAAATTGTTTATAACAAAAATAGTTTTTTTAGAGAATCTAAAACATACGAATCTTTAATCTATCAAAAATGACTCTCAATTAATTTAATCTATAAAATATAATAAATGGTTCCTAAAATATATTAATTTATCCATTAAATATAAAAGAATGAAAAATCAATCAATCTATTTTAATTTTACACCCTTAATGTATATGAAAATGTGTCAATTTAATTCTTAACATCTTAATTAGCAAAGATCAAATTTAATTTTATGTATTTTTAAAACTAATTATTATATAAAGATTAAATTAAAAAGAAAAATACTATGAAAATAATGAAATTAATGATTTATTCAAGAAATTCAGCATCTTTTAAACATGTTTATTAAAAATAGAAATAAAGGGTACTTGAATACTTTTCTTTCTATTAAAATGTCAAGGGTTGAATATAAATATATACTTAGCAAGATTGGATGTTTAGGTACATGGACTAATTATATGAAGAGAGAGAGAGATGCTTGAAGCTGACCAGAGTTGATTTCCTTTATTTCATTATCAGATCAGTTAATTTTCCTTGCATAGAAAGATATTGAATGTTGTTTTTTCAAAATAAATAAATAAATAAATTGATGTGTTACACTTGCATATATATATATATATATGAGGCAATCATGACCCTAAAAATATGATGTCATATTATACTATAACTATACTTATAAATTACAACTAGAGACGAACACTTACACCACTAACATATGTATCATATGAAAGTTCGTTGAAGATACCTATGAACTTCCTAACAAGTGGTGTTTTAAGATATCCAGGATAGCGGGTTTGGTTATGGTGCATAAGCATGGGCTTTCTATTTGCACTCCTCTCATTTTGTTATACACTCCACTCAAAGTTCACCTTAAAATAATCACTCTTACAGTTGCTTAGTGCACCCCCTAGTTACTTCGCGCGCCCCCCATATACTACCCTATTACTTGCGCACCCCCATTTGCTTAGCGCACCCGCTCAGTTTTTTCTCATTTTCTCCCTAGATTTTCTTGTGAGCCCCCCAATTTTTTTTCCTCCCCAAATTTCTAGCGCGCCCCCCAATTTTTTTCCCTCCTCCAAACTTCTAGCGCTCCCCCACCCTAATTTCTAACGCGCCCCCTGTTTCCAATTGAATAATAATTTTTGTTCCTTTGAAGTATATATTATAAGAATCAATTTTTAATTAATTTTCGTCATACACCCCCTCGAAGCCCAACATAATAACTAATGGTTCATGTATATATAAAGCATACTTGTCAAACATACAATTTAATTTTAAGTTTTATCAATCATAATCACAACATAAATAAAATTTCATACATTAATTATATATATATATATATATATATATATATATATATATATATGGATTTTTTTATTTACAATAAAAAAATGATCGAATCCAATATCTCATGCATACTATCCAAATTTTTCTCAACTAAACTAACCCTAATTGCTTTATATGATTTTTTGCTTTATGTAGCATGGTTTTGTAAAATGGTTATGTGATGTTTTACTTAATAACAATGGTTTCAGTGTATAACATATTGACACTAATGCCCATATGAAACAATTTATCCAAAATAATGGTTTCAATGTATAACGCCATGAAATCATTTAGCTAGACTAATGGTTTCAGTGTATAACATCTTGAAACCAAATAACAAGACTAATGGTTTCAGTGTATAACGCTATGAAACCATTTAACTAGAATAATGGTTTCAGTGTATAACGCCATGAAACCATTTAGTTAGACTTATGGTTTCAGTATATAACATCTTGAAACCAAATAACAAGACTAATGATTTCAGTGTATAACGTTATGAAACCATTTAACTAGAATAATGGTATAAGTGTATAATAGTATGAAACCATTTAATTAGACAAATGGTTTCAGTGTATAACATCTTGAAACCAAATAAAAAGATTAATGGTTTCAGTGTATAACGCTATGAAACCATTTAACTAGAATAATTATTTCAGTATATAACGCTATGAAACCTTTTAATTAGACTAATGGTTTCAGTGTATAATAGTATGAAACCATTTAACTATACAAATGGTTTCAGTGTATAACATATTGGCACTAATGCTCATTTAACTATAATAATGGTCATAAATTTAAATTTTTAACACGATATAAAACCAGAGAGAGTGAGGTATCCCCAACCGTTCCAAATAATTCAAAATACCCTAAATAAAATTTTGGGAAAATTTTATTAATATCTGATATTTATAAAAGCATATTTACCTCATTTAATTAACTAAAAATAGTTCCAGGTCCCAGAAAAATACTTAACTGGTCCCAAAATTCCCAGAAAATTATTTCCTATTATTTTGTAAAAAAAATAAAAAAATTGGAGTCCCCTAGGCACCGCACGCGCCCCCACGCGCCGCCAGTGAGAGTGGGCGTGGAGGCGCGTCACTGTTCATAATCTTCCTCACCCATTTTCTGCAGAAACGGGTCGCGACGACCCGGTTCGTTCTCCCTCAATAATCAATGAAACTCGACGTTCTTTATACCGGTTTGATCGTCGTTCGATTTTATGAATGAATTAGGTATTAGTTTTCGAAATCGGTGATCGAATCGCATATAAAATGTGGCCGAAATTGAGCAAACAAAAATACAAAGTTTTTCAGTTATGATTATTACACGTGTTGTTTGGATCTGAGAGTGGATATTGACTTATGCACCGTGCATAAATATCAGGCATATGCATAATAACCTTTGCCCAGTATAGCAATTTTGATGTCGCCAGCTGATTACTACTGATGTGAATCTCTTGTTATATCATATTAATCCAAATCAAACCAAAGAAAATAAATATCTAAAAATAATGTGCCCCCATTTGCTAATGAGTTGTTGTCAAAGTATATTATGTAGTACGATTTTATTTTTTATTAGTTTTTTACATTTTCTCCTAATTAAATCAATAATTGTAAATTAGATAATTTTATCCGGTGTAAAATAGTTGTCAACTAAAATTGCATGGGTTGACTTGATAGTATTGATTTGAGATCTTAGAATGTTATGCCATTAGGTTTAATTTAGTAGTAAGAGATTTAGGTAATATGCATGATATTTTAGGTTTGATCTTCACTGATTTTATTATTATAAACAATAAACAAAAAAAAAAAAAACTTAGAGTGTTATCTTTTCTTAATTTTAGGTTCGAATTTCATTGTGTCAATTTTTATGGTGGATTAGTCTTTGCAGAACTTTGCTCCGACTTCAATTGATTGATGGACGATGGAATCGGTTCTTAAATTAATTGGTCTTTGAGTCGAATATTGATTTTATTTTATTTTTAAAGAAAACACTATCAACTTTTAAATATTCAAATTTCATTTCGTCCTACTAATTATGTTCAATTAGGACATACCATAATTATTTTGAACAAATAAAAACTCATATACAACTACGTAATATGTAGTTTAGATGATAAAAATTCATCATCGATGTCTGGCTTTTTGGAGCGTCTAATCTAATTTGGTAGTATGAGAATCAAATCAATTCTGACATCAAGTAATTTCAATATCTTCTCGATCGCAGTTGTAGGGTCGAACCGCAATTTTTTCTATCAAGTCTAGCGTCATTTATCATAAAACTAACTAATGATTGGTCGCTTTTTTCTATTTAGTGTGTGTAAAATTCACCACAAAACAATTTTAATAAAAGTAATATATAACTTGCTTTTATTTATAATATATATAAATTATAGAGGAAAATTCAAAGTTTCACAATTACCTACACTTTAAATACTCTAGAAGATATTTCCCCCAAAAAAAGTATTTGAGATATGCAAGCAGCAACTTAAACTTGTGGTTCCTTGAAACTTACTTCCATTAGACCAAGAAAAATCACTATCACTTTTGACTTGTACATGTTCTCCGTTATTGAGGGGTTGGTCAGTTGTAACCACAAGACTTGTTGTTTTGCTAGATAAAACAAGATACTAGAAACTCATATTTGAAAGTCTTCCCCAAGTCATCCTTAATATGCTCCACTCTCTCTTTTTTTAAAATAAAAATAAAAATTAAGCATGTATATAGTCCACAACTGAAAAAAGAAAAGACTAATCTATGGAGTTATATTAATATTTGTCCCACAAAATTTGTTGTGAATTCGACATAACTCACACCAATAAGGAACTGATGTGTGGGGCAAGCGTAACAAGCAACCAAATAATAGGACAAGATAGAGACGATGATGCAATAATTCAAACAATAAACACGGCAAGAAGATAAAGAACACGATCAATTTGTTTACCAAGTTCGGTGTTAATGAACCTAATCTTGGGGAGAGAGCAGCCCTTCCGTTCTACTATGATCAAATAGTCACCACTTTACAAGAGTTTTCCACAATTGGGTACAATGAATTAGCAACCCTAATTCTACCCAAAACCAGAATCTCTTCCCGTGGCCAAGAGACTCAATTTGACCTAGTCTACCCAAGGTGTCCCACAAGATGTTCCCAAGAATGGTTTGCCCTAGGATTCAAAACCCTAGCCTTTTGTGGTGGCAAACCCCGACTCTCTACATCTTGTCCTCTCTCTCTGCTCTCCCTCTATTTTTCTATGAATAAGACAATCCCTATTTATAGAAAAATATATGTCTACTTATTTTAAAAGATAATCTTCTAAAATAAAACCAAATCTCATATTGTTTTTAAATATATCCTATTTAAAAAACAGACACAATCTAAGTCGGATTTTCTCCAAAACAATTTCTCCACAAAATCTGGGAACAAACAAACTTGGCCACCACACGTGCTGCGCCTCGCGCAGGTCATGCTGCGCCCCGCGCAGATGACAAGAGCTGAAGCTCCATCTTGCAAGCAATTGCGCCCCGCGCACAAGTGGCTGCGCCCCGCGCAGGCCACAGCTTCTGGACTCCGAAATCCTGACTTCATGTAACCGAGATTTTAAGGCACTTTCAACAATTCTCCACCTTGCCTTCAAATCGATGGTGATCCACTCAACCACCGCATTGCTCCTTCCATCTTGAACTACTATTCAAGATCATCGGTCAAGTCCAAGTCCCACTTGAACCTTGACCTCTTCCACTTGCTTCCAACAACTCTTGCTAGAACCACAAGTTGTACCTCTACCTCTTCATTCCTCGGAATGTCATCCGCCCTCATGAAGGTCTTGTCTCCAACTACCATAGAAATTTTAGGTAGCCCCACAAGACTCACCGCAACCTCTTCAGCCTCCGGACTGGTCAAGTCCGTACCTCCCCTGAAGAAACGCTTGCTCCCCACTATCATCGGATTTTAGATAGCTAACAAGCTTCATCATCCCTCCTCGACCCCCGGAGTGTACCGCTCCGTACTCTCGAAGAAACGCTTGCCTCCAATTGTCCTTGGAATTTTAGGACAACCATACAAGCTCCACCTTACCCTCTTCAGCCCCCGGATTGTACCTTTTCCGTCCTCCTGAAGTATTGCTTGCCTCCGAACCCACCTTGGAATTTTAGGTGGTTCCACAAGCTGCAACATCAAACTCCCCTTGCACCCGACTACCTCCAGCAGTCCTACAAGTTCCACAGTTTGATCAAGGTTGCTTTCAATTGCCTCCCTGAAGATCCTCTCAAGGTCTTGCACTTCTTCAGCCACAATTGAAACGTTTCCCACAAGGCCTCCATGGTTCCCCTTTGGCTCAACACAACCGCTCTCCTCCCTATCTCCGATTAGATACCCGAGAGTCAATGTTGAATACCTCCCACTATTGGGAGACTCTACCTCAAACTGAGATTCCACCAAAGTACACCAACCATCCCCTTGTGATAAGCAAGACCTCTCCCATCGTGCTCTCCCTTCAACGCATCAACACTTGTTCTGAATTAAGACCGCCATCATCTTCACCTTCCACAACCCATAGTCGTTACTCCCGGTGAACCTCTCAATATCCTCCTTCAAACCCATGGTACTTGAATCAACTGATCCCCTTGCCCCACGGTGGGCGCCAATTGTTGTGAATTCGACATAACTCACACCAATAAGGAACTGATGTGTGGGGCAAGCGTAACAAGCAACCAAATAATAGGACAGGATAGAGACGATGATGCAATAATTCAAACAATAAACACGGCAAGAAGATAAAGAACACGATCAATTTGTTTACCCAGTTCGGTATTAATGAACCTAATATGGGGGAGGGAGCAGCCCTTCCGTTCTACTATGATCAAATAGTCACCACTTTACAAGAGTTTCCCACAATTGGGTACAAGGAATTAGCAACCCTAATTCTACCCAAAACCCGAATCTCTTCCCGTGGCCAAGAGACTCAATTTGACCTAGTCTACCCAAGGTGTCCTACAAGATGTTCCCAAGAATGGTTTGCCCTAGGATTCAAAACCCTAGCCTTTTGTGGTGGCAAACCCCGACTCTCTACATCTTATCCTCTCTCTCTGCTCTCCCTCTATTTTTCTATGAATAAGACAATCCCTATTTATAGAAAAATATATGCCTACTTATTTTAAAAGATAATCTTCTAAAATAAAACCAAATCTCATATTGTTTTTAAATATATTCTATTTAAAAAACAAACACAATCTAAGTCAGATTTTCTCCAAAACAATTTCTCCACAAAATCTGAGAACAAACAAACTTGGCCACCACACGTGCTGCGCCCCGCGCAGGTCATGCTGCGCCCCGCGAAGATGACAGGAGCTGAAGCTCCATCTTGCAAGCAATTGCGCCCCGCGCACAAGTGGCTGCGCCCCGCGCAGGCCACAGCTTCTGGACTCCGAAATCCTGACTTCATGTAACCGAGATTTTAAGGCATTTTCAACAAAATTCATTTGATAAAAGTCAAAGAATGAAGGGATATAAATTAAGAATTTTTTTTTTTATCAAAGAATAAAATAATATATTACATTCAAATTTTAAATATGACAATTAGTTTAATTCAAAAACATTTACGGATGCAGTAGTTATTATGAAATAGACAAAGCATAATAAAAGGATTAATCTTCATATATACACACTAATCAACAGTCTCTCTAATATGAACATCTAAAAGGATTAATCTTCATATACACACTGAACAAATATGAACATCTATAAGTTGACATGATATGTGTGATCATATAAAATGAATCACTTATAACTATTGATTTGATTTAAAAAAAATAGAAATAAACTGATAAAAAATAAAATCGTATATATGGTGAATAAAATTGTTGTTCAAATATATTTTTCATTTAGATTTAAATCCATTTAATGGAAGCATATATTCAAACATGTAAACACTTGTTTAAGAAAATTTAGAGAACTGTGTTGGTCTCCTCTCGCTTTTTTCTTGTAATCATGTTATCGATGTTTTTTTTTTGACAAAAAATATTTGTTTTTTTTTTGACAAATTTTTTTTTTGTTTTTATTAATGACTAATTTCCATTAAAAAATAACCGTCTTCAATAGGTCGAGTCTTCTTTTTCAACCATCTTTTTTTATTTTTACATTTCTCGAACCAAAGAACTTGTTTAAATTATTTTATTTGAGTCTAATTTCATTTAGATGATCGTAACATTGATCTGACCACTTATTCATCGTCTATTAATTAACTATTCATATATTTATTATTTATATTCTTAAAAGTGATGTTGGGACGTGGCATTTATCTAAAAAATATATCTTTGAAACTTCCTATTATGATTCATATATTAGGAAAGTCACCATGAAGCTACCTACCTAGCTCACTAATGGCTGCTGATAAGTGTTTTTTATATATATATAGTCTAAACTATGATCATATTTTTTCATAGAGTTGCATTGCACTAACAAAATGACAGAGAGAAATCCAATAGCAGCAAATTCATCATCACCTGACAGTGATTTTAGCAACCAATGGTGTTTGGAACTCTCTGACTACATGAATTTAGATGATCACAACCAATGGTTCCAAATTGATCCTACAACTAATAATCAGTCTTTTGTTTATCAATCTAATGAAGCAAGTGGTAGCCACATTAATGAAGGTTCTTCTAGTTCTACAAGTAACTAATTCAATTTCAAATCATAAATTATTCAATTCGATCAATAAACTATACTCCTTCCGGTTTCATAAGTAAAGATTCATTTTTTCAGATTCATTGAATAATTGATGTATCTGGTCTATAATATGAACCAGATACATCAATTATTCAATGAACCTGAAAATGGAATTTTTGTTTATATATGAGACCAGAGGAAGTAATATATTATTTATATTGTCTTTATTTATGTAGCTTATATTGTACTTAATATTGGTGTTGTCTTGTCATGTTTTAGGAGATACTAATACCACTACTATGAGTGTTAAAGAGAGAGTTGCATTCAAAACAAAGTCAGAGATTGAAGTACTTGATGATGGTTATAGATGGAGGAAGTATGGAAAGAAAATGGTCAAGAACAGCCCCAATCCAAGGTATATACTATACATAATAATAATGAAATACCATATGGACCTGGATCCCATACAGCGAAAGCATGCCGCAGTTATGCAGTCATTACATGGGAATCCTTAGATTTAGTTTTGATCAAATAAATAATATATTTTAATAAATTTGGAAGACTAAGATTAACCTGCAGTCAAAAACTGATTGCAGGGAATCCATTTCCATACCATATGGTTAATTTATAACATAGTTTATATGTTATAAATTATAATTATGAATTTATGAGTATGATGATGTGTGATTGCAGGAACTATTATAGGTGTTCAGTGGAGGGATGTCCTGTAAAAAAGAGAGTTGAAAGAGAAAAAGATGATCCAAAGTATGTGATAACAACTTATGAAGGCATGCACACCCACCCAAATTCTTGCTAGCTAGTTTTGACAAGTAGGATGATATATGATGGCCATGGTGCTGCATGTTCTCTTATGAATGTTACTATGTATTTCAACATGATATATAAGATGTAAATGTCCAACAATGCTTGTGTTGGTATAGTAACTGTTGATGCCACTATATATAGCACACAGACAACAATATCAAGAGGGTGTTTAAAGTTTTGTTTGAATTGAGTTTTGATCAAATTCTTTACTCCTAAACAAAATCAGTTTTAGTTTAATTGAGTTTATGTAATTATTTGTCAGATCTAAATTACTTAATTCCAATGAAGAACAGATTTGTTAAAGTCTGGTCAATTAGTCATGAAAGAATATAGATTAGTCAAGGGCAATGGGGTAGCTTTGGCTACCCACAGAATTTTGATTTTATTTGAATGAATATATAGTTATGCTTTAATTATTCTTTTTTCAAATTCATCAAACAACTTATGTATCTGAATTATATTATAAATTACATACATCAGTTATTTCGTGAATCTAAAAAAAGAATATTTATTTATGATTAAGGTCAGATGAAGTATACATTCATATATTTACATTACCACAATAATAAATCTTTAGCTACTCCAAACAAATTTATTCCTAAAAAATTACATAAACAAAAAATGTTAAAAATTATCGCTTGATTAATAGATTTATTTGTCTTATTTTGACACTTTTAAACTCTACAATAACTATAAAGAAATCTACTAGGCAATAAAAATTATCAAGACAAAATTGAAATAAAATGTATGAGTTTCTTACAAATATATTTACCTAAACGCCCCTATCATTTCATTTTATTGATTCCAAGTATTGTTCTCATTTGCATACCTGAAAACTGCTAAACTCTGTACAGTAAGTACATAACAATTGACTACTTGAAAATTTTACTTTATTACTTTAATTTGAGGTTAAGTACACATCTGGTCTACATAATCATGAATTAAGGGTGATTCACATAAGAAAGGGTCATATCCAAAACACCAGAAAATTCAATACATGTTAAAATATATGTGCTAGCTGACTCAACTATCTACAATTTTACATTGATAAATTAAACTTTCGAAATCGGCGAAAATAGCAAGTGAAAAGTGATCTGACATTGTTCACTTTGGGAAGATGATATCAACATTTCTAATGTGTGCATTAATATCCATGTTATCTTTAACACAAGAAATGCTCCACAAGATATCCTGATTCATTGACTTGTTGGTAAACAGTGAAGATGGTCTAACAATAATCGACTTTGATTTTGAAGAAGAATGTTTGACAGTACTATTACTCAAGCCACTCGCAAGCAACCAACGCAGCCCGGATTGTTGCTGAGACGCAGTACCCCAAACTTGCCGGTTTCCATCTTTGTTAAGGACGCCTGCAAGATGAATCTCCTTGATTTTGAATCTAGATTGAAGGGTTTCGTTATCTATATCTGCATTCTCAACAAAACTGCTGTCAACTCTTTCCACCTGAGTTAAAACCAGCATTGGAACTCCAACTGCTTCATAATTTCTTAGAGGATCTCTATGCTGGATCATAAAAGCAACTGTGACGTGATTTCCCAAATATCTGCACTTGTTCTCATCTATTTCCGCATTATCTGCGCCACTTTTCAACCCTTCATTATCTAATTCAGTGATTTTATAATTGTGTGCTTTAAGGGTCTTCAAAATTTGTCCCAAATTATGTTTTCCTTGAATGATGCCGGAATCAAGTCTCGACCATTGATCCAGTGTTACAGACAGACCCATCAAACCATCAAAATCATCGTTGATCTCTCCATGAATGTTTGATGGTGCCTCCTCATTTGACATGCAAGATTGAATTCTCAACCCTTCTATTAAAAGAGCTTCAATCTTATTAATACTCATAGGAGCTATAGCTTCTAGAGACACAGAGTCCAAGCATTTATCTTTATCTGTTAAATACCTATTTGGAAATTCTTCAAGGAAATTGTGCTGCCATGATCCTTTCCTGAAATAAAATAAGAGAAATTAGAAAGAAAATATAAAAAATGGCATGATATAAGTAAAAACAAAATATTTCACTATTAGTAATTATGGTAAAAACACGCATGCTAACCTTCCGAGAGCTTCCATGTTGGTGTCAGTATCTGACACAATATGCGTAATGGATTTTCCAGTGATATCTTGCAAAGGCATTAATTTAGAGATGTGATTATGCAGCTCTTGAACTCTAGCAGATGCCATGTGCAGAAGTATATCCAATATATCGTTACCCATTTTCGCAGGTAGAACGACCGGATTAGATGCTTGAATGATGAGGTTCCCACAATTCTTAGCATTTTTGAAGAGGGAAGGACACATGGACCTCAAAAAACCGCCATTTGTTGTTTGAACAAACGAACCAAGCCCTTCACCAATTGATGGTAATATGGACGGTTCTTCATCGGATAGTTCAATTGGACTTCCAAATCCACCAGCCCATGTTCTTGGAGAATTTTCAAAGTCCCTCTCATCTAAACCCCATTGTTGCATTAATGTATCAGTTTCCAGATCTTCAATAATCTTGGCCTTCCTTCTATGTAATAATGATTGATTTTCCATTTCATACTCCTCTTCGGCAGCACCAATAAGTAAAGATAAATCAGAATCCACAGCATAATTATCATAGTTGTGTCCAAGTGTATCTTCCCCCAATTCCTCCTCGATTGCATCAAAATCAAAAGCGAAGTTATCGGAAGCTAGAGCCTCATTTTCAAACTGTCTTAAAAGATGCTCTCTAGGAGACAAGGGATCACCATTGGAGCTTGAGCGAAACGAATCGCTCTCCAATGCCAGCGTCTTTAAGAAATCACTCGCGACAGAGTCAATGATGTCATCCAAGCTATGTGACTTTTTATGTGCTTTATAATTTGATTCAACACTCAAGTAGTTTTCTTCTTGGTCAAGAAGCTCTGATGTCTCAGGAACTGAATCCTCAACCTTCGTGCATGGTAGATCGACACATGAAAAACTGAATCTATGCTTGCTGTTATCTGCCATATCAACATTAACATTCCTAGAACATACAGTATCTAGTGAATCACATCCTGCGTTCTTGTCAACAAACGTGTCATCATCCTTAATAATCTCATCCACATTAATGATTTCAACTGTAGACATATCAACTATTTGAATTCCTGTTTGATCAAATTCGAACGAATCCTCTTCCGATGTTTCTACTCCTTGTTCACTGATGGAAAATTCAGTGTCATCAGACACGTATAGATTTGATCCTTGAGATGACTCTGAGTCTGCCCATGTTGAATTATCAAAGTTCCCCTCATCAAGCTTTTGATATAGGAAAGTGATTGATTTAGAAAAGCCTGAGCCAGATTTCATCTCTGATTCATTCGATAACACCGCATCATTTTGAGTCTGCCGAACCTTCATGTCCCTATTGTTGGGACTGAAACCACCAACATTGTCGAGGCTTTTTGGACCCGTCTTCAAGTTAATAAGTTTAACAACATTCCCATTACTACCACCAAATCTCATTAATTCATCCTTCATAACTTGATAACTGAAACTAACATTTATTCTAGCTCCTAAACCTTTTCCAACCAAGTTAAAACTCGTACTCCATTTCCCTAAACTTTTATCGCCCCATAACTCATCAAAACTCAGAGGTAAAAGCCTTGTAAGATCAACCTGATATTTCCCAATATCATATTCAGGTTCCCCTACAATAGAAGCATAAATCAAAAAACGCTTGGAATCATACTTAACAGCATGACCAGACACGGTGCGGCTACCATAAACAGTACATTTATGTATCAAAGTTTCATCAAACTCCGCAGAACCCTGCAATACCCTCGACGGACACGTCTGCAAAATGCTGTTTTTTCTCTTCCAATGCACAGATAATCTAACGCCGTTAAAACTCAAAGGCAGTCCCTCGATCGAATGGACATGAAGTTTAAAACAACAAACAAACTTTCGAGAACCGATATGAGTCAAAGCTTTTAAAGGCTTCTTCCAATTCCATCCTAAAGACAATAACTTTTTATCCCTTATCAACAGATCCTCACTTACAAATCTCGGGGTTGAGTTAATTTTCGGTTTCGACAAACGGGTTTTTTCAGCAGACTTAGATCTATTATGGACTAAAGAAACTGTAGAAGGCTTAAAAGGGGTATTTTGCAAGTAAAGTGCATTGCTTAATTCTTGAATATCATGAAGTAATTCTTGTTGACTATTTTTCCAATCAGTTTCAATTTCAGTAACATCATAAGCATTATCATTATTTTCAGAATCAAAGTTTGGTTTTATCATCATGTTGGTATTGAAAATTGAAACAATAAAATTGAAAAATAACCTAATAAGCAATTCAAATAACTATATCAATTAAAATCATTAATTACTTACCAAAGATAGAAGAGAAAAAGGGAATTGTTTGTTTTTGTGGAAAAGAAAGAGTGGTTGGTGAGATGAGAAAATGAAGTGTTTTGCAGCCATTGTTTTGATTCCGCCGCTAGAATTGAATTGGTGTGATTACTTAGCTTAACAAAGATATTATTTTGGAATCAAATGTATAGATCAGAAAAATAGATCAGAAAAACTGAAATCATGATATCATCATTTTTTTATTTGGTTGAAAAAAATATTCGTTGCTTGAGTTTAGTTTCATTGATCATAATATGGCATTATTATAGGATATTATTGGATACTCTACTATTACTTTTTTTTTTAGGAAGTCGTAATTGACTGAAATTAAACTCACATATAACTATGAGATTTTTGGTTTGAATTCGTGACATGACATATAGCCTAACAATTTTGATATTTGTAAGTTGAACTAATATTTCTAGACGGATACTCTATTACTCTATTTATCTTTTAAAGTTTCATTCAAAAAATCAATTCAACTATGGTCCGTAAATTAATTTTACACCAATAATTAATAAAAATAATTTAATTTTATATATTATATTAAAAATAATAAGTGAAATAGAATAATGTAAAAAAAGTATAATTGTGATTAGTTGTCAATAAAGTTAATTTATATTATCATTGCATATTTCATTTTTTTTTTCTTCTATTTTTTATCTGCTTAGCTTAAGTTACTACTGGTAATATTATATGACAAATCATACTCTAGAACCGATATAGTGGGAGGAAGCAAAAAATGAAAGTTAGAGAAAATAAACCTAATCTTCTGAAATGAAGAACCATTTGATGATGTTAATTAAGGAATTTTATTGGTTTTAAGAGTATCTTCAATGAAAACATTTAGATGAGTTTTTTTTTTTTTTGATAGTGACATTTAGATGAGTTTTATAGAAATATATTTATTTCTTATTTTGTTTCACTATTAAAAGTTTTGGGTGACCATTTTTTCATTTTTCTTTACGATACTTAATGTGATAAATTGAGTAACATAAAAATTATAAGAAAAATGTTACATAGTGTATCCAGTGCACTAATTAAGCACATATATAAGAAAATTATGTGTTGAAATTCGTGCATTCAATACATTTAAAATATTAAAAAAATGTCTTTATCAACATTAACTTTATATTTTATTTCTATTTTTGATATGTTTAATCTAAATTATAAAGTTAACTTAAATATGATATAATATAATATATAATATCATTATTGTTTGATTATGCAATAAGAGATGGAGAAAATAAGGCCCAAAATTAGCCCTAGTAATAACATCAGTATGGGTCAACCATCATCAATGGGGAAACATTAGTAGATTATACAAATTAGTGATTATTTTTTATTGGCGGCTCTTCAAGGCCTACTAGGAGATTTGTATAATCTGATCAATAAACTGTTCTTTCTAAAAAGTAAACTTGATTCTTTCGGATTATTTTTTTGTGAAGTTCATTATTAACCACTTGAGTGAAATAATTTGTACTATTTTGTGACTAAATAAATAGAGGCAGAGGTGTTGTTTTTTCTGAACAAAATTCTCTCAAGTGTGAAATTCAATTCTATGCAAAAAAAACAAAAAATCTCTAAAATAATTCAATTCATTAAAGTGTGAAACTTTTTATCCATGCAAAGTCTTGTCTAAACTAACTACTGATTTAGTTTTTCTCTCATTACCATAATGAATTGAAACCATGACTTCTAAATTTGGTTCATTAACAAATAGATTTGCCAATTCAAAAAGTGTAGTACCATTTTGAAGTTACATATATCTCAACTACTGTTCATTAAAAAGTCTCATTTTTTTATACTCTTTTATCATTCCTAGGGTACTTATATGTATTTGTTGTGTTGTAGAAGAGTTTGGAAATCATCACATTAAACTTTTGAACAACTACGAGTTTGACTACTACATCTTAATAAAAAATCTTAAAATATTAAATTTAAAATATTGATATTTGTACCATCAATTTATGACAACTTTTGAAACAACACTTTTTGTTAGGAGTCCCACATTGAGTATATCAAAGTGCTCAATGTGGTATTTAAGTCATGAGGCTCTCCCACCTATTGGACTCCTAACATTGCCACTTTGATATACTCATTCTCTAGAGCCCTAGAATTGCGTTTTGGCCCATCAACTTATGAAAACCACCAAGCCCAATTATTTAAGCTAAAACAATCAGGATCAGTCACCGAGTATCAAGCAAATTTTGAAAAATTGGGCAACCGAGTGATTGGGC
Organism: Trifolium fragiferum; assembly: GCA_954870985.1. Classification (NCBI taxonomy): domain Eukaryota; kingdom Viridiplantae; phylum Streptophyta; class Magnoliopsida; order Fabales; family Fabaceae; genus Trifolium; species Trifolium fragiferum. The sequence goes on from OX940796.1 coordinate 5,963,076, forward strand.
TTCCTGCTGATGCACTGTTGAATTGTTTTATTTCGGGTTTAAATCCTGAAATTAGAAATGAACTTGCCATACAAAAACCATATACCATTTCCCAAGCCATCCAATTGTTAGGATTTAAGCACATGAGGAGAGCCCAACCCAAAAGACTAGTCCAATAGGTGGGAGAGCCTCATGACTTAAATACCACATTGAGCACTTTGATATACTCAATGTGGGACTCCTAACATTGCCACGCCCTTTAAGAGCCGACGTCCACCGCGGCTTTCACTCTATCGGCACTGACCCGATGGTAGCCCTTGCCTTTTCAGCGGCTTCTATCTTCTTTGTTTTATTATGAGCTTTTTTAATGATCATTAGATATCTCCTTTTCAGCGGCTTCACTCACCTACAAGGTTCCACGACATTAGGTTGAGTAATGTCGGATGCAACAACAATAGTTTGAGAAATGTCGGGTGCAACAATCACATCTTTAGCAATGTCGACTTGATCAATTTTTTGTTTCAATTCAACCGGAGGTTTGGCCATCTAAACACCTTCATATATCAAATAATACAATAAAAACCATCACAAACATAATACATAAACAAATGCATAATGCAAATACAAGAAAAAAGTGAACAAAATAAACATATTGCAGCAAGTGACCATTTCGTATTCCAAGATACATGATACAAAATTAAGTGTTTTCGTATTCTAGGATACGAAATTTGGGCGTTTTTAAAAAAAAATGTATTTCGTATTCTACGGGCTAAAACTTAATAAAAAATTAAAAAAAAAAGTCTATATCGTATCATAGGATACGAAGTTGCATTTTTTAATGTGCGTCTTCAATAAGATAGACTTACCAGACATTTAGGTGTTTTATATTGTTTTTTATCCTAACTTACAAAATTAAATTATTTCGTATCCTGACTTACAAAATCCTTCATAAAGGTATTTTAGAAACGATGGGGCTTAAGAGTAATATAAAGGGTTTATAAAGCAATTTTCATACTTTTAAAACATTTTTTTTTTGGTACAATACTTTTAAAACATTCTATACCAAATCATATATTTAATTTTATAAGTTATAGAGACGGTGCATCTTTTATCAGGACACTCTAGATTGAAGAATATTTAATTTTTTAAAAAAATTACCCTTTACTCATTTTTTAGCAATTAATCTATGAGTAAATGACAATTAAAGAGATATTTTGAGTATAAAGAAAAATAACAGTTCATTTAAGCAGAATGTCATGTTTTTTTGGTTGTTTTGAAAATAAAATGTCACTTATAAATTGACCAATTTTTTTCCCACTAAAGAAACTGCATAATTGAGAGACATGGATAATGCATTACATTAGTAATCAAGTAATCAATTGCTTCTTCTTTTCTGTAAGTTAAATTTTACTTATAGACAAAGCAAACAAGTAAGAACAAGAGGTAAAAAAACACACCAAGAGCACAAGAGATGACCCACTAGAGGAGAAAAACACAGTACAAAGACATAACACATGCCCTGTAAAACAGAAGTAACAGAAATTAACAAAACAAGGTCCGACAAAATAAAAAAGGAATCAAATCACATATTCTAGCAGATTCGCAAGTGAGATAGCTGATTTCCAAACTAGACTACTTCAACATGAAAATTTATTGTACTCATCCACACAAATCAGAACTCAACTAATATAAATATCAAAATTAGGTCGGACACAATGAAGCACCGACATCTCTATGATTAGACGTGTTGCGGTGTCCGACACGTGTCAGTGTCCGACACTCGTATGACACCCGTACGACACTTCTACAAACGTGTCGGAGAGGTGTCCAAAAAAATAATATTTTCTTTATTCCGACACTCCTTAAATCGGTGTCCGACACCTATAAAACACTTCTACAAACGTGTCGGGGTAAATGTCCAAATTTTATTTTTTTATTTGGTTATATTTTTCTCAAACATACATACAACGATTAAAGATGTGTCGAAATAATAATATTGATCAATGAAAGATTAAAAATATTGCATTTTGATTACATTATTTTTAGTTTTTCGATAGTAGTTGGATGAGTAAATGTCAAATATACTATCATATATTCTTTTAAAAAAAAATTATTGAAAAATTTGTTCAACTTAGATGCATATGTATGTATTTTTAATTCTAAACTTATATTTTTTTATAAATATGTAGTGGTGTCGGTGTCATATATTTTTTACATTAGCGGTGTCAGAGTGTCCGTGTCGTGTCGCGGTGTCCGTGTCAGAGTCCGTGCTTCATAGGTCGGACATCATGGTTGGATTTGAATCTCAATCTTCCTATTTTGTGTGTTAAATTTTCGATAACTTGTCATTTCATCGATCTACTTAAAAAAATAATTAATCACACCTAAAAATTGTATTTATTAATATAAATTTTTAAGTTTAAAAAAAAAAAAAAAACTCAATTTACTCAAAATCAAGCTTGTGTAAACTCAGTTTTTTTATCTATGGTACATAAAATAAATTCATGTTTACCCCTGTCATGTTTACGCATATTATTTTGATTACATTAAAATAAATGATGTTTGAATTTAGAATTTCATGCAGTTCATAAATCTTAACTCGACCAACATAAATATCAAAATTACTTGTATCGAATATAATTTATGTGTATAAGTTTTCATTGATTTATTATTTCATCTATTAAAAAAAATGTCAATGATCGAATATTTTCTAATTGTTCTCCAACATGTTGTATCACAGACCTAGCTTGAGGTAGATGAATTGGAACCCATAAATCAAAGTGATGACTGTGTTTTTTATATAGTAAAAACTAAAAAGTTAAGTGGAGTTTTGGTTAGTCTCATCAAAGTTTTACATCTATACCAACTTTATTTTTCTTTTCTTTTTTATTTAACATTAACATCTATACCAACTTTCACATGTGATTTTGTTTTTATTTTGTTATGTAAATGAAAAATTAAATAAATGCAAAATATTTTAAAAGAACCAAAAGAAAAGTACCTTAATAAATTATCTTTAATGATTATTTTCTCCAGTTCCTATTATATGTAAAAAAATTATATTTTAAGTTAATTGGACAACTAATATATTTGATTTGAGATTATTTAATAATTTAGAAAAATGAATTCTAGGATGTGTGGTTTGAGTTTTGGATCAAAAGTTGTAAAAAAAAGTTCATAAATAGTTGCATACGAGCATCTTTAAGAATTTATCATTTTGTAACCGAAATCGACCAAAGAACCATTATAAAGTAAATTAATTTTTTCATCTTTCTCAATTTCGTATACTCTTTGCAAACTGTAATGTGTTGAAGAAGAAGACAAAAATGTTTAATATTCTAAATTTATTTTAATTTATATTTTTTTACTTGATTTATTATTGTCATTAGATCTATAAAACAAAGTAACTACATCTCCCTCCGAACTATTTGAAAAAGAGAAATTCTTGGATTAATGGAATTTTAGATGTAACAACATAATTTAAATCTTACATATAAGTATGTAATAACCAAGTATTCTATCCGCCACCCAAATAAACTATAAATATAAACGATTAGAATCGAACTCAAATTAAATTATTATAATTTTTATCAATTAAGTAATTTTCAATTTTATTTTTTAGACAATCAAGTAATTTTCAATTTGAAACTAACTAAAAGGGCAAATGCTAAGTATTTTTTTTTATTAAATAGTTTAATAGTTTAAATTTTACTTTTCAAAATAAAATAATAGAATTCGAACTTAAACTTTACATTTTGCGTACAATATTTCTACTAATTAAATTATGTTTGCCGAACATGCCACTCACTTATTTTGAGAAATGAGAATAATTCCTGCATTTGTTCAAACAATGGTTAGGTTACACATGAAAGGCTACACATCATATCATCATGATCGTCACATAATGGATGGATGAGTGGAGAAGCTTTAATATGCTCTTCAAGATTTGACATCTGTCCACTCTCTTCCTTCTCTCTCACTATACTATTCACTCTACTACTCTACTCTACACTCATGACTCACCCAAACAACTTTCCTTTTTATCACTGTCACTTTCTATCTTCAAAATATTTTACTATATTCTTATAATCTCAATTCTTTAAATTATTTAATAAAATACTAAAACTTTGTATGAAAAACTCTGTATGTCATCTTTCTCATCCTTTTTCTCCTAACTTCCAATTCTAATCACCCACTTACACATCCACACATCATTCAGGTATGCATATCACATCATCATATATTATTTTATATAATTACAAAAATATACAATCAAAGAAAAAAACATAACTTTGCTGTTGTATCATTTAATGGGTAAAGATTAAAAAAAACAAAACACTAATGTCTTTTTTATTTTATTATTTTAAGGTTAATGATGTTATGTTGCTTTTTCCCAATTCATGGGTTTCAGGTGTCAATGTGTGAGAAGAAGCAACAATACAAAGAGAAAAGATATAGTTGGAATTGAAGGAACCATACCCTACACCGTTGACAAAATTAGGTAGTAACTAGTGACACTTTTTTTTTTTTTTTTTTTTGTGTTCTTTCATTCAATGATTTTGATTGATTTTCTAGTAATAATTTAATGACTATAGAGAGTTTAAGCTTGTGATGTGTTGCCTTAGATCCAGGCAACTCACCAGTGATATGTGGAAGAAAAAAAGGTGTTATCTTTTTAGGTTTATCTTGTGATTTTTAAGACTTTTGCACTTTTTCTGGGTTTTTCTCATGACTTGTTTGTTCTTTCTTGTGTTTGTAGATAAGGGGTGTTGTTGTTTTCTTAGCCCTTTTTAAAATTTATCTCTTTTTAATTGGTGGGGTTTAATTTTTTTTTTAGTGGAGTATGTTTTCATACAGATAAAGTTTGTTTTTTTAAATGTTTTCTGGCTGTTTCCAATTGTTCTTCTCCCTATAGGTTTGACAAAAGGAGAGTTGTGAAAAGAAGTTGCTTATGCTTGAACAAGGGTGTGGCTATAGCTATTTTTATGGTTGAAATTTCTTGAAATGGAAGTTTGGATCCATTATTGTTGACCAGATCTGATTACTGAATTTTTCTTTAAGCAATTTTTAAGCTTGTTCATGCTTTGTATTGCTTGAATTTTGCTTCCTCTTTTGTCATATAGGGTCTCCTTAGGGATGGAAAATGCCACACTTCTTATTTTAAGATCCTTTTCAATCAGAAAAGCAGGTGATCTATTAGTTGAAATATGAAAGGTTTTGTGATACCAAAGGGGTGGGAGGTTAACTTTTTGTATTATCTAGATAGGGATTTCAATGGAAGTGTTGTTATATGTGGTTTCAGTGCCATTAAGAGTAGATAACTTAGTCTGCGATAACTCAATCATAGCTACATACATGGATGTATCCAAATTTAATTCTGTAACTAAGGTTTCCAACGAGACAGTTGTAGGTTCAGACGATTGTCATAATAATGGTGGCAATTTGGATGTTGAAATCGGTATTACAAAAGTCACACCACCGGAATTAGATAAGGAAGGAGAAAGTCCTTTGATGGATATGATATCTGATAGTAAAAGTATTTTAGTTGCTGGTGATGTAGGTTTAGCCACGGAAAGTGAGGAGGAGGATTCGTTATCATTGGAAGGTGAACAGTTTATTGATACCTCGGGTTCTCTATCAGTTGTTAGTGAAAACAGTAGTATAGGTGGAGAGGAGTTCATCGCTTCTGATGCTACTTCAGAAGTTGGGACACCATGTTCGATAGACATGGAGAAGAGTATTGGTCCTGTCAATATTATTGCTCCAGCGGCTGACTTGGGGGAGTCGAATGTTGACACGGATATTATGAGTGAACCCCTAGACGTGGCAGAGAGTCTTGACCAAGAAATTGGAGTTGAATCAGACCTAAAGCCTTCTACAGTTGCTGTTCATCAGCTGCCTCAGGAAGAGGGAACAAGTGTAACAGTTGTCCGGAGTGTTTTTGAATTGGATTATACCCCGTTATGGGGATTCATATCGGTATGTGGAAGAAGACCTGAAATGGAAGACGCAGTTGCAACTGTTCCTCGATTTTTGAACATTCCAATTCAAATGCTAATCGGTGATCGAGTACATGACGGAATAAACCGGTCTTTTAGGCCACAAATGACTCATTTCTTTGGAGTCTATGATGGCCATGGTGGCTCTCAGGTAAAATTTAGTTATCTTGTGTCCATTCATTGTAGCTTTCTCTGAATTGTCCTTCATGTAGAGCTTTTTTTTCATTCAGGTGGCAAATTATTGTCGCGAACGCATCCATTTGGCCTTGGCTGAGGAAATAGAATCTGTCAAGGAAGGTCTAATCAATGGTAGTATCAAGGATGGTTGCCAAGATCAATGGAAAAAAGCTTTCACCAATTGTTTCTTAAAGGTTGATGCTGAAATTGGCGGAACAACTAATAACGAAGCTGTCGCACCAGAAACTGTTGGCTCCACATCTGTTGTTGCTCTTATATGTTCATCTCATATTATAGTTGCAAATTGTGGTGATTCGAGAGTTGTTCTTTGCCGTGGCAAAGAACCAATGGCGTTATCGGTGGACCACAAAGTAAGTTTCTTCTAAAATGTTTTAGATATCTTTTAAAAAAGATGACTAATAATCAGTTTATTTTATTTTTTTATTGTTTTGATATGCTAGCCGAACAGAGAAGATGAATATGCAAGAATTGAAGCAGCCGGAGGAAAAGTGATACAATGGAATGGCCATCGGGTATTTGGTGTTCTAGCAATGTCAAGGTCCATCGGTATGCAATTCGTAATCATAAATTTTACTTTATTTGGATTGTATGAGATGAGTATCTTTTATCGGTAGTCCTTTAGCCAGTTTGTTAGAGGGTGTGAGATGAGAGGCTATAAATGATTCAAAAGATATATTAGAGGGGTATTTTTGGTTCTGACTAGGGATTTTGAGATTAGAGGTTTCTCCTATAATCTTGTCCGGTTTATATCAATCTTGTTTACTAATTTAAGTTTCATAGAATTCCTTTAGTGAGAATGGCTGATTACACACTTTCTTTTCACAATACATTTGTCATTATTATCTTTTCAAGTGATAAAGAACAAATGCTTGTTGAGTTCCCTTTGGATTTGATGCACTTCAAATGTATATATGTCTGGTCAAACAAAAATGCTAAGAAGTTGAGTACTTTTTCCATTCATTTGTTGATGAGTAAGCTATTTTCAAAACTTAGTGTGTTGGATGCTAATGTTTAAGATATAGTTGCGTATTTATTAAGAAATGAATGGTGAGAATATTTACTTTTTCATTATCATAGTAGAACTGTATGTTTTTCCTTTTAATTCACCCTAAAAATCACTTTTATGTTCCTGTTTCAATCGGAATCATGATAGGGAATGTGCTTACTTTTATTTAAAAGGTTTTTCATTACCACTTTACATCATAAGATGCATTAACTTGAAGTTTGATCATCCTTAAAGAGAGAAAACAATTATTGAATGTGTATCTTGTTGAACATAAATGACAAATCTTGAAACTATGAGATCTTCTCCACTTTAGTTTTAGTTTTTAGAACACTGGTTTTGTGAAGTTTTGTTCACGCAAGCGTTAAGCCCAAAGATAATTGCAGAGAGCAATTGAAATGAATAATTTGCATTTAGATGTCCAATTTAGTTTCTATATTTCTCATAGCCAGTCCAAGGTTTGCCAGAGGAAATTATCAAGTATGACATTTTTAATTCCTTTATAATAAAAGAAGATTTAGAACATCTTATCAGGTAGATCATCTTTATCAGGTTGCATCCTTTTGTGTTAAACACTTTTAATTCCTTTATTTTTGGTTCATAATAAAAGAAGATTTAGAACATCTTATTGGTTATAGTTGCTATCTTAATATTTATGATGATGGAAACTCTGCATGATGTTGAGAGTCTTACGGAACGAAGACATGTCCTCAGATCGTTCTCTTCTCATTCTCTCTCTGATAGTGGTTTCAGACTTTCTGTTTATAGTAGCAGGACAAAATTGAAATTTGCGTGTTGAATAGACCATAGTTCTTAAAGATGATCAAGTATTCGAGTTTAATTTTTAAAGGAGTTAAACTCAATTGGTTTGAGCTATAAGAGTTAAAAGAGTTAAAAGAGTTAAAAGTCTAGGGTTTAAGTCCCGGCAAAGGTGAAAAATAATAACACTAACAACTAATTACTAACTTTGGCCTTTTAAAAAAATAGATTTTAATGGAAAATGCACAATTAGCATTAGTATTGTTTGTAGTACACTTTTATTTTATTTTCTCATGCAAACCAATGATGACCAACTTACTTGTCTATGTGACTGAGAGTCCCACAATAGTTGTGCACTCTTTATTAAGATGTAACTATTTCTGCATATCATGGTTGTTACTTTCAGGTGACAGATATTTGAAACCGTGGATTATTCCGGATCCAGAAGTTCAATTCATTCCTCGTGCAAAAGAGGACGAATGTCTCATTCTAGCTAGTGATGGTCTTTGGGATGTGATGACAAATGAAGAGGTGTGTGACCTGGCTCGAAAACGTATACTTCTTTGGTACAAGAAAAACGGCTTAGAATTACCCTCAGAAAGGGGAGAGGGAAGTGATCCGGCTGCACAAGCAGCAGCAGAGTTTCTATCGAATCGCGCTCTTCAGAAAGGAAGCAAAGACAACATCACCGTGATTGTTGTGGATCTAAAACCTCAACGTAAGTACAAGAACAAGACATGATGATTTCGAGGTTGTTTGAAGATTATTATTGTACTATAGAAGCATAATATAATCCAATATAGTTTTTTTTGCCCATTAATTTTTCACCGGGGCATTCATCCTCTGTACTATAATACATCTTACCTAGAACTCAACTAATTAAGAGTCTCCTTCACTGTAATGCATTGCATTGGAGCTATGTAAATTTAGCTGCTTATTGTAGGGATGATAGGAGACTACACATCCAATGTCTTTGACATCTTTTAGCATATTGTATTCATTATTATGCCTCCGAGTACAAAGACTCTGTGAGGTAAAAACTTGAATATTATTTTAGCATGTGTGTTTATAAAGCAGTAACTAATTTGTTAGTGGTTTTCAATTTTGTATTCCAATGTCACATGTTTATCTGTTACCTTGTTTATCTTCCTTGTAATTTTGTTGCAAAATGGAGCTTGGTACATAAATATTTGTTGTTAGTGGATTAGTATTCATGGCATTGTTAGAACTAATAAAAACTAACAACAAAACTGGACATTTTAATTTAGACGTGGCGTCTTTCTCTTTTGCGGTCCTCGAGTACTGAATCATTATTTCTCTCGAGTTTTCCTAGACTCTAACAAATTTGGATATGTTTTCTTTCATTTCACTTGGTTGATTACTTGATCAAGAAAGATGATTCATAATAAATATTGGAGGTCTACATTTTCAATGAGGTTTCATATCTACAACAAACTCAATGATGTTTATTGTTAGCTTGTGTCTTGATCTGTTACTATGTTACTTATTGTGAGTTGCAGAAGAAACTTGGTTTTACCTCGACAATGTGATATAATTTTATTTTTTTTATCTTAGATGAAGTGGTAATTCCCTCAAAATAAACTCATATAATTGTGAGATTCCGGGTTCGAATCGGGTCACGCCGTCTGGTCTAACAATTTCGGTAATTTTTACTAGTTGAAATAGGACTTATGAGACAATGTGATATAATTTTTATTTGAGATAATAAGTAAAATATATTTGAATTATACAATTTAGGTTAATTAGATTAGATGCTACTTGTGGTAGTGAAGGCAGAGGCAATTAAAGTGATGCTAAATGAATTTAATATCTTATGAGCATACTTGAAAAATTGAAAAATATAATTTGGTGAATTAATTGATGACTATCCGTTGTATCAAAATAATACAATGATATTTAATTAAATTTGTTTTTGAGAAAATATATTTATATGAGAATTTATAAATTGTGGGGGTTGACACTTGAAATCTTTCATGTAGATCTGAATAAAAGTTCAATCATGTTATCAAATGGGAGATTATCTTATTCAGAGCTTTTTTTAATGATTATTAGATATTGGTACGGTAGTTGATTGTTGATTTGGTTTTTAGGTGTTTTAGGAGGTTAAGATTATGTTATTTCAGAACTTTTGTCAATGATCAATACATATTGGTGATTATATTTGTTCTTGTACGTACCAAAGATGGTTTTCAGCAACTAGGATAGAGAAATTGAGAACAAAGCAGAGCAACAATGTGTTGGATCATCAATGCAGATCTTGCTGCAGCATTCTCTAATCTTGGCTGTATCCGACAATGGTTCTCAGGTAAAAAATTCTATCTTCTTTGTTTTATTATGAGCTTTTTTTTTAATGATCATTAGATATTGATATGGTAATTGACTATTGATTTGGTTTTTTTGTGTTTTTTACGAGATTGGGATTATGTTATTTCAGAGCTTTTTTTGAATGATTATTACTTGCCGACAAATTTCAAATTGGATCATCTCTTTCTCTTTTCTCTCATTCCTTCTCCTAACTCTCTATCTCTCTCTTAATCATACTCTCTGTCTCTCTTGATTATATTATTATTATTTTAATGGGGAGAGATAATGAAATCAAGAGAGAGATAGAGTTAGGAGAGGGAATGAGAGAAAAGAGAATAAAAGGATTCAAATCCGACAAATTTGGGTAGAAGGAAGAAAGAACATTCATTCATACGATCCTTGGATAATCGATTAACAAATATTAGTTAGAACGGCCTCTGATACGTCCAAAATAGTGTAATAGCAATATAACAGTACAAACAGGGGAATATGAGAGCTTTATTATTATAATCAATGAACACACAAATTTATTATTATAAGAGTTAATAGGTTTTTACCCCTGCAAAGTGGGCGTGTTTTGCGATACCCATAAAAAAAAAAATTGTTTCTACCCTTACAATGTCAAGATTCCCTATTTTACCCCAGAGCACAGCGTGGCACATGACAGAGGTAGAATCTCCATGTGAAATTAAATATAATATTTTTTTTTATTATTGCCACATGGAATTGCCACATCAGATAATACAATTTATTTATTTTTTAACAAAATGGAAAATACAATTTATTTATTATTGCCACATGGCATTGCCACATCAGATAATACAATTTATTTATTTTTTATCAGTTACACAAAATTAGTTTAATTGCATATACTCTCTCTGTTTTTTATTATAAGTCCCGATAAGTATTTTTTCACGCATATTAAAAAAAGTTGATGGTGTAATTAATATGTATTTTTTTGGTGTTACGATTATTAGATTGTCCTTGGTAAACTGATGTGTTTGTAGTAGACTTTTTGGATTCCAAAGTAGGGTTATCTTTGAAAATGTATTAATAAATGTGCTAGGAATTTGAAAAAATAAAACTTAATATAGACAAATTTTATCTTTGAAGAGAGACTTATAATTAGGGACGGAGGGAGTACTTAATTAAAAAATTTAACTTTTTTTCTATATATATGTATATATTTGGTTTTCAAGACCAATATTCGACTCACTAAACCGTCTAATCTGGTTTGGGGGTAGTTCTGATATCAAATGGTTCCAATATGAAATTCCGGCACGCTGGAACTAGATGTTGAATGAGATGTTCCAACACTTGCGATGTTGAACGTAATGTTGGAACATTCACCTGATGATAAGCAATTTAGACAACTGAAAATAAATGACAGAAAGTAAACAACACGATATGTTTGTTAACCCAGTTCGGTGCACAACAGCAACCTAATCTGGGGGATACCAATCCAGGAAGGAAATCCACTATAATAGTCCTAGTTCAAAGACCTCAGCAAACGCCCCGTTTACGTCTTATCACCTAGACACTACCCGTGCAACTTCTACCTAGGAACTCCTAGATATGAGAACCTCCGCTCACTTCCTAACACAACAGTACAACCAGCACTATTTTATAATCACAAACAAAAAGCATATGGTGGAGACACACTCCTAGAAACTAGAACACTCGTACCTAAAGGCTTAGAGTGATACAAGAAAACAAACCTTACTCCGTGCTTCAAAGCTTTGGAGAAGATTACATAATACAACTCAATAACACAGTCCTAAGCTTGCATCAAAGTGATACAAGAAAGGCTCACAATTAACATAGACTCAAAACCCTAAAAACTCTATACTTTCAATGACGGCTCAAGTGAATACTTAGGTTTTTCGTCCTTGCTTTTATATTCTGAAGTAGCACAAGATTAATCTTCAATTTGGGCTTCAGAAACACATTGATCCACGAAAATCTCCAGCTCACATATTCTTGAATCAAATATATTGTTTCCATAAATATTTCCATATATATCGGAACCAAATACAAAGTTTCCTAAAAAATATAAATATCTTTAGGAAATAATCACAACATTGATTCTGGTCAAACCCACGTCTTGGTGCACAAGTAAAAGGACGTGATTTCCTTATATAAATAAATCTCGTAATTATGACACGAAATCAAAGCATTCTGCAGACGTCTCAGATGTTGGAACATTGCATCAAACATCCTGTTTGTATGTTTGTTTTAGCAAAATGATGCCAACATACAAAACACCAACAATCTCCCCCTTTGGCGAAATTTTTGGCTAAAACAACCTGAGACCACATAGACAGTCTAAAGAGATACACCAGATACCTTTCTTCAAATCAACACAAACACACAGTCATGAAGAAAAGTAACACATCTTCAAAGCTACCTTCAAGAGAACCTCTCAATTGAGAAAATAGCAGACAAGAATAAGACTGTATCACTAAAGAGCATCAGAGGCAATCAACAGCAGAAGCATAACACAACATTAGCCTTTGAGGGTCTCAGAGAGAAATAAACTCTCATACATACATTAGAACCAGAATGTTTCAACATCATCCAGAACATCATAACACAGAGGTACTCCACCTCAAACTAACACCTGTAGAGCAATACCAGAACTAGAGTATCACTCCCCCTGAATGAATGCACACACATACAACACACATATCAGAAATCACAATCAGCTCAGATAACTACTCCCCCTCAATGCAGCATAGATGAAAGTTATCACAAGTCAATATCAGTACCAGATTACCACTCCCCCTGAATTAATGCATGAGAGAGAACAACTACACATGCTTAAGCAAGCATGCAGATGTTTCAACATCAGGCACAACATTCACACAACTACAGTAACTACTGCATCATCTCCCCCTTTTTAGCCACAAATTAAGCCAAACAGAACTTCATGCATTAAACAACGGCAATAACAACATCAACAACAGTTTTGGTGGATACTCGGGAAAGAACCAACAACCTTGGTAGGTGACATATTGGCACATTTAGTAGCAACAATCAAACTAGTTTGTCCTAGAGTTTTATCAGATCTAAGCTTTACTAGTGACATGGTTTCAGTAACAAATTTATCAGAGGTTTCAACATTTGAAACTACAAACCCTTTTTCATAAGTATCAACATTTGTTTCGACATTTTGAGGGTTAATAGGGTCAAGGAAGAGACTTGTCATAGTGTGAGTTTTCTTGACAATAACAGGAGAATCTTTATTCCCAACAGTACCAAAATGGACATTAATAGACGCAGATGGAGAATCACTTACAGGCATAAACGTTCCATTCTTCACAGTTGAAGTTTTATTCTTCTTTACGGCAATTTCTGGAACAGTAGTAATGGGAGTTGCTTTGGTGACTAGAGAAGAGGAGCCCTCTTTGGGTTTCCATTCCTTCTTGACATTTATCACTTCAGGTTCAGCTTTTGCTTGCTGATACCACTTAGGATACCCATACAACTTGAAACAGAAAGGTCTTATGTGTCCTTTCCTTCCACAATGATGACATACCCATCTATGAGACCTTCTTCTAACATTAGAACCATGATGTTGAGGAGAATGTTTCAACATTTGCTTCCCTGATGTAGGTTCGTACTCATTTACAGCAGGAACAAACTTCTTTTCTTTGTTTTGCTGAGAGTTGTTCATAGTTCTATAATCAAAACCTATCCCCTTTGATTTTTCTTTATTTTGTGACCCTAGAATTTCCTCTAGCACAGTTTTTCCAGAGTTTAACATTGAAATTCCTGGCACGCTAGTTACGATGCTGTATGCAATGTTATAGCTTCTTAGCACTGAAGACGTAATGCTGTAAACGATGCTATAGCATCCTACCGCATAAAAACTTGAGAAGAATAAAAACAAATATCAGAAAGCAAGTAAAGAACACGGGATATTTGTTAACCCAGTTCGGCGCTCAAAGCAAGCCCTAGTCTGGGGGATACCAATCCAGGAAGGAATATCACTATAATAGTCCTAGTTGTAAGTCTTCAGCAAACACACGTTTACAACTTAAAACCTAGGCATCTACCAATGATTCTTCAACCTAGGAACTCCTAAGTCTGAGATCCCATCTCACTCCCTAACAACCTTACAAACAGCAAGGATTTCAAACACACAAGAAAAAGTATTTTGGAGACACACTCCTAAAAACTAACACTCGTACCTAAAGGCTTAGAGTGCACAAACACACACAACCCTAACTCCGTACTTCAAAGCTTAGGAGAGGATCACACAAAGTACAACTCAATAACACACGTCCTTAGCTTGTATCAAGGTGACACAAGAAAGGCTCACAAAATAACACACGCAAAAACCTAGGAGAGTAGACAAAAATAACAACGGCGTGAACCCCCACAAATTAGGTTTTGCATAACATATATATATATATATACTCCAGCAAAGTCCTTGATTCTGAAATAATCATGAGCTTGATTCTTCTTGACTCAAGCCTTTGACCACATTAATTAAAAAGGATTCTTTCCTAGAATATTCTTCAAGGATATTCTTCATAGAAATATTCTAGTCAAGGTTCTGAAGTAATAAATGATGATCCTCAATAAAAGCCAGACACACAGGCGCCATGCAAGATTCATGAAAGAGAAAAATGGATCATGCCATAAATAGAAACGCGTGCCCTTATAATACCAAATGCCGGATACGATGTTGTAGCATCTTGCACCACATCCTGCTCACCAAAAATGCAGCCAATACATAGGACTCAACAAACTCCCCCTTTGGCAAATTTTTGGCTAAAACAAAAAATGACCATACAGATACTTAAACAGATACTTCAACTACATTTCTTTTTCTCAACACAAGCACACATGGATAAAGATTTGTAGAGACTATTCTTCAAAACAGATTCCATACTACTTCTTCATGGAGACCAGTAAACAAGAATATAAATGTATCTTTTAAGAAGATCAGAGAGGCATGCAACAGCGGAACACATAAAACAACTTAGCCTTAGATGGTCAGGATAATAAACATTGACAGGATGCTGTAGGTAATGCTACAACATTTCACAACACATCTCCCCCTGCACATATGCATGGGATGTTGGAGCATCATATCCAACATCTCCCCCTGCATAACACAAATCAGCTCCCCCTGAACACTTGCATATCTCAGCACATGCATACACCACCAAAGCACACATACCAGAACAGACACATTTCACAGTCACAACACGTATCAAGAGCACATATCAGAAACAAGAGCAGGTAACCAACCCAACAAATTAATCATAACATTTACTCCCCCTTTTGGCCACAAATTTGACAAAGATGCATATAAGAACAAGGAACCATAGCAGTGTAGCAGCAGAGTAGACCACATAGTACTTACTAATATTACAGACCATATGCACTGAAGAGTGCTCAAATATCCAGGGCAAGACCCAGAATCAGAATAGTAGCAACAAATCGGATGTCAGCCAAGGTAAGGCCACAGATGCTGAGACATCTGGCACAACATTCGACTCATGTAGAGTTTCCTTGAGCGAACCAATAACAGTATCAACAACCTTGGTAGGTGACATATTGGCACATTCAACAGCAACATTCAAACTAAGTTGTCCTAGAGTTTCATCAGATTTAGGCTTTACTAGTGGCCTGGTTTCAGTACCAAAAGGGACATAAATCGAGGTAGAGGGAGACTCACTTACAGGCATAAATGTTCCTTTCTTCACATTTATCACTTCAGGTGCAGGCTTTGCTTGCTGATACTGATTGGGATACCCATGCAACTTGAAACATAAAGGCCTTATATGTCCCTTCTTACCACAATGGTGACACACCCATCTACGATACACTCTCTGAATCTTAGGCCTTTGATGACCACAAGAATTAGATTCAAGAGCAAACTTGGGAACTGGGTATGTTTTAGAATGCTGAGCATGATGCTTCAACATCGTCTGTCCAGTGCAAGGGTCAAAAACATCTTCAGCAGATTTGAATTTTGTCTCAAGATTCTGTTGATATTGATTTAGATTTGAGTAGTTATAACCAACTGACTTGGCCTTCCCACTTGGTAGATTCTCCAGGATCTCCTCAAGTATGTTTGTCCCTGAGTTTAACTGACTTACACGTTTCTTCAAGTCATTCATTTGAGCATTGACTAGAGCAACTTCTTCTTGGGCTTCTGAGGTCTTCTCAACTTGAGCTTTCACTTCAGCCTGAAGAAGATTGATGGTCTTTTTCTGCTTCTCAAGGATTTTACACATTTCCTCAAACCTAGTGAGTAGTTCTTTGTAGGTGGCAGCTAGCTCATCAAAAGTTATATCTTCATCACAAGAATCTTCATCAGATTCATATCTACTAGTGAATGCTGCAATATGCTCAACGGTTTCATCATCAGGTTCACCTTTTCTCCGAACATTACTGTTTTTAGTGATGTTGAATGACATGTTCTCAACATTTGGTCTTGGTTTCCTATCCATCTTTTGCAGCACCTTATTAAATTGCTTCCCAAGATCTATAATAGCATTAGAAATTCCTTTATTCGTCTCCATGTCACATTGAATCTCATTATCATCATCAGTGTTGGAGATACCCGTTATGCTTTTGTTCTTCATTTCAGATCTTTCATTTATAGATAATTCAAAGGTTTGAAGTGATCCAATAAGCTCGTCCACTTTCATGCTTGAGATATTTTGGGCTTCTTCAATGGCTGTAACTTTCATGTCAAATTTCCTAGGTAGAGACCTGAGAATTTTTCTAACAAGCTTTTCTTCAGGGATCTTTTCACCAAGTGAATCAAATGAGTTGGCAAAATCAATCACGTTCATATGAAAATCATGTACAATTTCCTCTTCCTTCATTCTGAGGTTCTCAAACTTAGTGGTTAGAAGTTGGAGCCTTGACATCTTTACCTTGGGTGTCCCTTCATGAGTGGTCTTGAGAATTTCCCAAGCATCTTTTGCCACAGTGCATTGCTTGATCAGCCTGAATATGTATTTGTCCACTCCACTAAATAAAACATTCAAGGCTTTGTTGTTTGCAAGAGCCAACTCATCTTCCTTCTTAGACCAGATTTCTTCTGGCTTTAAATTGGTTGTGCCCCTCATTACAGGATGTTCCCAACCTTTGATAACTGCTTTCCAAGTTTGGCTATCCATAGATTTTAGAAAAGCCATCATACGCGACTTCCAGTAATCATAGTTGGTGCCATCCAAAAGCGGTGGTCTGCCAACAGATCCTCCTTCCGTGTCCATAGTACCAGAAAATAACTTCCCTGGAGCTCACCCAAATATGTTAGGGTGCCCGCTCTGATGCCAATTGAAATTCCTGGCACGCTAGTTACGATGCTGTATGCAATGCTATAGCTTCTTAGCACTGAAGACGTAATGCTGTAAACGATGCTATAGCATCCTACCGCGTAAAACTCAAGATAAATAAAAGCAAATATCATAAAGCAAGTAAAGAACACGGGATATTTGTTAACCCAGTTCGGTGCTCAAAGCAAGCCCTAGTCTGGGGGATACCAATCCAGGAAGGAATATCACTATAATAGTCCTAGTTGTAAGTCTTCAGCAAACACACGTTTACAACTTAAAACCTAGGCATCTACCAATGATTCTTCAACCTAGGAACTCCTAAGTCTGAGATCCCATCTCACTCCCTAACAACCTTACAAACAGCAAGGATTTCAAACACACAAGAAAAAGTATTTTGGAGACACACTCCTAAAAACTAACACTCGTACCTAAAGGCTTAGAGTGCACAAACACACACAACCCTAACTCCGTACTTCAAAGCTTAGGAGAGGATCACACAAAGTACAACTCAATAACACACGTCCTTAGCTTGTATCAAGGTGACACAAGAAAGGCTCACAAAATAACACACGCAAAAACCTAGAAGAGTAGACAAAAATAACAACGGCGTGAACCCCCACAAATTAGGTTTTGCATAACATATATATATATATACTCCAGCAAAGTCCTTGATTCTGAAATAATCATGAGCTTGATTCTTCTTGACTCAAGCCTTTGACCACATTAATTAAAAAGGATTCTTTCCTAGAATATTCTTCAAGGATATTCTTCATAGAAATATTCTAGTCAAGGTTCTGAAGTAATAAATGATGATCCTCAATAAAAGCCAAACACACAGTCGCCATGCAAGATTCATGAAAGAGAAAAACGGATCATGCCATAAATAGAAACGCGTGCCCTTATAATACCAAATGCCGGATACGATGTTGTAGCATCTTGCACCACATCCTGCTCACCAAAAATGCAGCCAATACATAGGACTCAACAAACATCCTAATTTGTTTCTTCATATTCTCTAGCTGAGAGTTCAATTGAGTTACCTCATCAGTTAGTTCAGTTATCCTGGTCAGGTTCTCATCCTTCTCACCCAACAACTTGTTGATGGTTTTCTTTTGTTTCTTCAGAACCTTGCAAATCTCCAAATCTTTCTCATATAGTTCTTTGGACGCTGCAAGCAGCTCCTCGTAGGTTAAATCTTCATCACATGACTCTGCATCTGACATACAAATACCAGTTAGAGCATTTATATGTTTGGTTGACTCACTTTCACCTTCAGAATCATCTTTATCAGACTAAGAAACTACCAAGCTCTTCTTTTGTCTCTTAAGATAGGTAGCACAATCAGTCCTGATATGACCATATCCTTCACATTCATGACACTGGACTCCTTTAGGTTGAGTAATCTCGTCATCCGATGTCACCTTCTTTTGATTATCTGGCTGAGTGCTGATGTTGAATCGGATGTTCTGAACATTTGGTCTTGATCTTTTGTCAGCTCGTCTCCAGACTTGTTTGAGCTGCCTTCCAAGCTCTACAATAGCATTATCAATTTCTTTATTCATCTCCATGTCACATTGAATCTCATCATCATCACAATCATCAGTGTTGGAGATAAATGCCATGGTATTGTTCTTCTTTTCGGATCTATCATTGATAGCCATTTCAAATGTTTGAAGCGACCCAATAAGCTCATCCACTCTCATGCTTGATATATCTTGAGCTTCTTCAATGGCTGTAACTTTCATGTCAAATTTCTTAGGAAGAGACCTGATAATTTTTCTCACAAGTTTTTCTTCAGACATCTTTTCACCTAATGAATCAAATGAGTTAGCAAAATCAAGCACCTTCAAGTGAAAATCATGTATACACTCATCTTCCTTCATTCTGAAATTCTCAAACTTGGTGGTGAGAAGTTGAAATCTTAACATTTTCACCTTGGACGTCCCTTCATGGGTGTTCTTGAGAATCTCCCAAGCATCTTTGGCAACAGTACATTGTTTGATCAACCTGAACATATTATTGTCAACACCATTAAACAGTACATTGTTTAATGCTTTGTTGTTTCCAAGAGCTAGTTCATCTTCTTTCTTAGTCCAGTTCTCTTCAGGCTTCAATTCAGTTGTGCCCCTCACCACAGGGTGTTCCCAACCTTTGATAACTGCTTTCCAAGTTTGACTATCCATAGATTTCAGAAAAGCCACCATACGCGACTTCCAATAATCATAGTTGGTGCCATCCAAAAGGGGTGGTCTGTCAACAAATCCTCCTCCCTGTTTCATAGTACCAGAAAATATTCCTGAATCTCACCCAAACAAAATAGGGTGACTGCTCTGATGCCAATTGAAATTCCGGCACGCTGGAACTAGATGTTGAATGGGATGTTCCAACACTTGCGATGTTGAACGTAATGTTGGAACATTCACCTGATGATAAACAATTTAGACAACTGAAAATAAATGATAGAAAGTAAACAACACGATATGTTTGTTAACCCAGTTCAGCGCACAACAGCAACCTAATCTGGGGGATACCAATCCAGGAAGGAAATCCACTATAATAGTCCTAGTTCAAAGACCTCAGCTAGCAAACGCCCCGTTTACGTCTTATCACCTAGACACTACCCGTGCAACTTCTACCTAGGAACTCCTAGATATGAGAACCTCCGCTCACTTCCTAACACAACAGTACAACCAGCACTATTTTATAATCACAAACAAAAAGCATATGGTGGAGACACACTCCTAGAAACTAGAACACTCGTACCTAAAGACTTAGAGTGATACAAGAAAACAAACCTTACTCCGTGCTTCAAAGCTTTGGAGAAGATTACATAATACAACTCAATAACACAGTCCTAAGCTTGCATCAAAGTGATACAAAAAAGGCTCACAATTAACATAGACTCAAAACCCTAAAAACTCTATACTTTCAATGACGGCTCAAGTGAATACTTAGGTTTTTCGTCCTTGCTTTTATATTCTGAAGTAGCACAAGATTAATCTTCAATTTGGGCTTCAGAAACACATTGATTCACGAAAATCTCCAGCTCACATATTCTTGAATCAAATATATTGTTTCCATAAATATTTTCATATATATCGGAACCAAATACAAAGTTTCCTAAAATATATAAATATCTTTAGGAAATAATCACAACATTGATTCTGGTCAAACCCACGTCTTGGTGCACAAGTAAAAGGACGTGATTTCCTTATATAAATAAATCTCGTAATTATGACACGAAATCAAAGCATTTTGCAGACGTCTCAGATGTTGGAACATTGCATCAAACATCCTGTTTGTATGTTTGTTTTAGCAAAATGATGACAACATACAAAACACCAACAGGTAAATTTAATTTGTAAAGCTTAACTTAGAATTATAGTAATTATTGAACAACTTTAATATCACCCAAATGTATGTTGATACAATAAAACAAAATACTTTTTTTTTCTTCATAAATCGTAGCTCAACTGGTAAAATTATTGAAATTGTTAGATCGGACGTCGTGATCCGGGTTCAAACGCGAGATCTCACAATTATGTAAGTTTAATTTCAGTGGATTACAACTTCATCTAAGACAAAAAAAAAAACTTTTGATTGTGAAAACATAATAAATCAACGATATCATAGAACACAATTTTATATTGAATTAAATGTTGAAACAATTACCATATACTAGACACCATGCCCGTGCGAATGCACGGGTCATATATGTGATATAACAATTTATATATATGTGACTTACGGATAATACGGAAAACTTCTTTATAAACAACATTTTCTGTTTCGTTCCTATCTTTTTCTTTTTCGTCAGTTATCAATATTTTCAAGTCTTTCCTTAAAGTTACTCTTGACATTACAACATATAGTTGACAATGAGAGAAAATTGACTGTGGAATATATACACCAACATGTTTAAGTGACTGACCCTGACTCTTGTTGATCGTCATAGCAAAGGAAACAACCACCGGAAACTGTCTACGTTGAAACTTGAACATGATTCTTTTATATAAAGGAGTCAATGATAACCTAGGAATAAAATATTTTTAACCAATATTGCTGTCGGATATTACTTTACCTCAACGACATATGATCCAAATTTTGTAACTATCAACCGTGTACCCTTACATAATCCCAAAGATTGTTCAATGTTTCTGAGCAACATTATCGGTACTCCAACTTTTAATCTTAACTTATGATTCGGAACTCCATATGCAATGGTGGTGTTTAAGAATTCAGGTGTATGAATATCATCTAGTGTGTCAAAATTTGATTTGGATTAACATGAAGAATCATTACTCAAAAACAGTTGTTTCTTCTCCATGAAATAAATCCAAAGCATAATCATCTATTGCATCAATAATTGTATTTTTAGGAGCTAATATAGCATTAATTAGTTATTTTATAAAGAATTTTAAAAAGTTCCATATAAAAATTGATTGAATTTTATAAGCAATGAAACAATTTATAGTATAAAAAGAAAAATCGAGGATATAATAAAAAAAATTGCAATGCCACAAAAAAATTCCAAAAGCAAAAAAAGGAAATACAATATCGTTCCGTCACAACCAAATATTTAAAAAATGTAGTTCAAGTACATCAAACAACAATAATTGGATTAAAGAAAGGTTGAAAATGCGATGAAAAATAAAATGTAGTTGATGCATTGAAAA
This sequence comes from Trifolium fragiferum, assembly GCA_954870985.1. Classification (NCBI taxonomy): domain Eukaryota; kingdom Viridiplantae; phylum Streptophyta; class Magnoliopsida; order Fabales; family Fabaceae; genus Trifolium; species Trifolium fragiferum. The sequence goes on from OX940796.1 coordinate 5,985,322, forward strand.
TCATAGTTATTAGGTGGTGTTACCAACATATTTCAAATGAATTCAAGTGGCTTAGTGGTTGAATATTAAAACTGTATAGAGAAAAATTTCAAAAATAAGAAGAAAAAAAAGAAATACAATATTGTTCGTCACAACTAAAATATTTAAAAATATAGTTTAGGTACATCAAACAACAATAATTGAATTAAAAAAAGATTGAAAGTGCAATGAAAAATAAAATATACTTGATGCATTGAAAGTCATAGTTATTAGATGGTGTCACTAAAATATGTCAAATAAATTCAAGTGACTTAGTGGTTAAATAATAAAGCTATATAGAGAGGTCATGGGTTCAAATCCAACTTAAACAATTTTTTTATATTATTTAGTCTTCCTAAGCAATTCCCTCCAAAATAGCAAATGTGATTAGGGTTTAGGTAGTAGCATGTTATTCCCATTAGATATATAAAGATAAAGATATTATTAGATTAATTTAATTCACTTTATTTAGTCTGGTGGCTAGAAATTCTACCTTTAAAGTGAACTGGTGTATGGCACGGGAAATAAAATACTCAAAAAGGAAATAAAAAGATAAAATTAATGCTAAAAAGATAACTTTTAACATTAAATACACAAGTTCCAAGAAAATATTTATATATTAATATGCTTAACTAATGCACCGGATGCACTGTTTAGCATTTTCCTAAAATTTAAATAAAAATTTAAAGAAGTGAAAATTATTGAGGTTCGAATCCTAACTCCCTACATATATAATGCAATGTCTCTGCTAACTGAACTAAGCTCAAGGAACATTTTATTTTATTTTTTGACAAATCATGGGACATTTTATTCACAGCTCTATCTAGTTACTAAAGAGAAAATTGAAACTATTTATATCACTTTGCCTAGAAGTTACATTGTTTTTCCTTATTGGCTTAACAGGACTAATTTTTGAAACAATAGAACTATGAAACACATATACATGACTTTAATTACATAAGAAATCAACTATGAAACACATGCATAACTCTATTTCAATTTTCAATTCATTAAACAGTGCATTTTCTTCTTTCAAATTCACTATGTTACTTGTAACAGAATAGAATACTTGAGATAAATTGCAGTATAGAAATGATACAAAACTATCCATATGAAAGTATAGGAATGACACAAAAGAATATTGTCATTTTATTAACTAATCTCTTATTTGGGTATGAAAATGTATACTGATAAATTACAACTTTGGATCTAACCATATCTAAATATACTTGTTAAAGAGGCTTTTACATTATACATCTTATCTAATTCAAAGCCACTTCAATAAATAATGATGAATAAAACTTCAACATTATGTAAATAAACAAACAAAATCTTAAAACAATGACCAAAATGCAACAAATTACACAAACTTTAATCAGTTTAGAGAAAAGAAGTGCCTGCTAAACCATGATGCAAAAGATTATGAGCAATAGCATCTCTAGCCTTCAAAGAATTCACTGATCTTAAACCAACTTCAGGAACCATTTCATCATCAATAATATCAACCTTAAGTTCAGGATCCATTTTTTCGCCTTTCATCTCGCAAATATTATGCAAAACGCAACAAGCGCCGAGAACAACAGGTAAATCTTGAAGCTTAACTTCAGTCCTTTTCTGCAAACAACTCCATCTACCTTTCAATCTAGCAAATGCATCTTTAGCAACTTTTTGTATCTCACCAATTTTCTCATTAAAACCATGTTGTGTCCAAGTAAGATTTTGTTGACTATAAGGTACTAAAACCCAATCCATTAAAGGATACCCTGAACTTCCAACAATCCAAACACCATTAAGAAGTCCTCCATTATTAGCCCTTTGAAAAAGTGCTGATTTTTCTAACACTTGATCATCCGGCATCGAACCGGGCCAACCGATACAAACATCAGTAAAAACACCATTAGTATCAACAACACCTTGAACTGTAATTGAATAAGAAGTTTTCTGATTTCTCTCAGTATGTCTCTTATTGAAATAAGCTGCTACACTAATCTTAGGAGCTATAATTGGAACATGTGAAGTATACATAGATCCTACAACATTTGGAATACCAGAAATACCCTCAAACTCAGTTTTAATTTTTCTTAAACTAGCTTCATTAGGCCATTGAAGATACTTAGGCATAAGAACAGTTTTAATAGCAGTGCAAACTTCAAGAACCAGTTTATGACAAGTGGATATACCTAAACCGAATTTCTTTGAAACAATTCTAAGAGGATCACCTGTTGCTAATCTCCAAAGACAAACAGCTACTCTTTGTCTAACTGGAATTGCATTTCTCAAAGTTGTATCTTCTTTAACAATTGCTGAATTCAATTCTTCACAGATTAAATCAAAAGTTGATTTTCCCATTCTGAAAGCTTTCTTAAATTCATGTTCAGGAAAATCTTCATTGTTACATTCATCCCACCATGATCCTGAACGATCTTTCACCCAAAGTCTTCTCTGCGAACCACCAGATTTAGCACCATTAACATCATTAGCAACACCTTCACTTGTTGCTTCTTCTAAACCGTCGCTAAAAGTAGCAGCTATAGCAACAGAATTTGACATGTTTCTTGTTTTTTTTCTTCTAATTTTTTCTGATTCTTCAACTTGGCTAAAACTATCATCAAGATTGGAGTAATAATCAACCATAGCTTTTGTTTTCTTCTTATGATTTGTCTCTATAGAGAATTTCTCATCCTCTGAGACTTTTTTACTCTGTTGATTTTCAAGTTTCTCTTGTTCATCAAACAAGAGAATTGATGTGAGAATACCCTTTATTTCTTCTTTCTTGTTCTTCTTGTTTTTGCCACCAGCTTCATTGTTGTTGTTGATTGAACCATCATGGTTATTATTATCATCATCATCACCACCATCTTCATTTTTTCTGCGTCTTTTTCTGGTATTTGTTGAAGTAGCACTGTTATTGGGATTATTCATTTGATCAAATGAATTTTGAAGTAAGGTATAAACGTAAGAAAGAGATTCTGGGTCTGCAAAAGTTGGGAGTTTCATAAATACTAGAAATTAAAATTGAAGGGAAAAGAAATGTTTTGTAATGGAATTAGAAACTGTTGCTATAAGTATATATCTATGGATATGTTGTTGAAATTGAAACTGTTGCTAAAGGTAATATCTATGGTGATTGTGTTGAAGAAGAGAAGAGAACACAAAAAATGTTTCTTTTGTTGTTTTTGTTTTGATGATGTTTTTTAAGGTAGAGATTTATGTGTGTGTGAACACAAAGGTGTGGTGTGAACGCGTAGGTTGAAAAAATAGGAAAATAATAAAATAAAAAAGAGATGCGGCATGAAATAAATAATGTGAAACAAAGTCTTCAATTATTAATTAATTTAAATTCAGTGTATGTGAAAGGGATATATATGAACCTTTGTTTGTATTTTTTTTTTAATTGACAGATCACAGAAGACTGTCATCTGTGATGATTCTTCTTTCATAAGATTGATAATTTGATATATATCAATTTATAAATCATTTTGATAATTTTACATAAATTGAAAAAATAAAAAGATAGTAATTAAATTTTAGTAGTAACACATTCATTTATTTGCCCAAGAGAAAGAAAATTTTAGTACTAAATTATTTGATAAAAAAATAAAGATAAAGTTTGTTGTTTGAAAAAAAGGAAAATATAAATTACTTTATAAAATATCTTTCTTGTATGAAAAAGGGAAAGATGAATTAGAAGAAGTAAAATAAAGTAATAGATGCTATCGGGATTCTCTTATTTTTAAGCTTATGCAACATAACTTATATGAATAAATAAGTTTTTATGTACTATTATATGTTTTTCAAGGTAGTTTATGATAAAATAAATTATAAAAATAAAATTTGTGTTAGTTAAAACTTATAAATTAACATAAAAATTTATTTATTTGCATAAATTATTTTCATAAGTTTAAAAATAAGATGAATCCAAACGGACCTTAAATAGTAAATGACATACAATAGTAACAAAATTTGTAATGACATTGTTCTACTTCTCGTTCTTAGTTTTTATAAGAGAAAAATTTACTTTTAGATACAATGAATAACTATAATGCATCTAACTTGTATCACAATTGGAGACAATTTTTACCGGCGGAAGATTGATTTGGTATTGTAATTTGTTTTCGCGATAGCCTAGGTCATCTCGTCGAAGCTCACACAATGGTTTTCCCCTAGTGGCTGAATGTGAAGCTACGACCATACAAAAAGCTCTCCAAATTGCGGCATGTAATGGTTTTGAACGTGTTTCCTTTGAAAGTGATTGTCAAACCGTTGCGAATGGGATGCTTAATGGTTGTACTTATGAGAACGAGTTAGGAACTTTGTTGTCTAGTTGTCGGACTCTTCTTTTTTATAATGCTAGCTACAACTTAACTTATATTCCGAGGCAAGCTAGAGTCGCTCATGATCTAGCTAGAGCGTCTATATTTCAGTCTAGCCTCAATATTTTTTATCATCCTCTTCGTTATATTACTTCTATTATTCTTGATGAAATGAAATGATTTAGGTTTTCCTAAAAAAATAAAATAAATTGTATTACAATTGAGCTAACATTTCAAGTGTGAATACTCATTTCTTTTTTGACCGTGAATACTCATTTTAATTTTAAACATGCACGCTTAATCAGTTTCTTTAATTGGGTTATCAAGAAATTTCTAACGTGATTTAGTGGTGAGTTGGTGACTAATCACCATCAGAAAATATACGGGTTACACAGGGTGAATTTTTCCTCTCAGCTAAAATTTTGCCATAAGCATTGTATCGAACCCCTAACCAATTGTAATGAAATTAGAAATTATAACTTCTAAGTGTGGAATTGATATTTACACTTAAATTTATAGGTCAATTCAATTTTACATGAATGTTTTCAAAAATATCACTTTACCTTCAACCTAATTTTTGTTGGATTCTATTTTACAAAATCAATTCACTCAAATCAATTTTTTTCACGCCTAATCAAACATATGCTTAGGCCATTTTATTAAACTCAACATTCATCAGTGAGTACTATAATGTTTAAAATTATTAAAAATTTTAACAACTATCGACGATACTTTTAGACAAAAATACTCATATATTTCTTTATTTTTATGACTAAATCAGTGATATGATTGGTATTAGTTCAATACGAGTTAGTACAAATTCATTTTTGATGTTTTAATTGAACTAATATTAATTAAATCATTTATATCGATTATAAAATTAAAGATGACCATTATTAACTCATAGTTCTAGCCAATGCCATACTCCTAGCTATTGTTACACAATTAAAACGATACAATTTTTTATATAATTTAAACTAGGGTTAAATATGTTTTTAGTCGTTATATTTTTGTCTATAGTAAAGAACAGTCTCTACTTTTTTTCTATGATGAAAAAAACCTTATAATTTTTTTCGTCATTAACTTTGGTTTTTGCCGTCTATTTTTTACTCTGTTTTTGGCACAGTCACCAAACGAAATGCTTATATGGCAGCTGTGGGCCCATTTTTTAATAAGCTAACAAATAATATGGTGCAAAAAACAAAACGATAGGGACCAAAATTAATAACGAAAAAAATTATAAAGTTTTTTATCATCATAAAAAAAAAAAAACTATTCTTGACTAAATACATATTTAATCATAAACCAAAATATAAAGACTAAAAACATATTTAATCTAGGGATGTCGATGGGTAGGGTACTATAGTCCCCAACCACATACCCGCAGTTTGAAAAAATACCAGTACCCATCCCCATACCCACATGGGTGACAACTTTTGTCCCCGTACCCATGCCCTATGAGTACCTAAGTACTCATACACGTACCCGTTACCCGCATTTTTATTAAAAATAAATTGATCAATTATAAAATATCATATCATTTTAATAGAATTTAAAAAAATTCAAAGATTTTAATGTTGATTCATGAAAATTATAAACAAAATTATTCGTAAAATCATGCTAAAGTTCATTTCTCTATTGATATATTTACATTATGTTATAAATAAACATTTTTTTTAATTCGAAATGTGTAATAGTATAATAACATTGTATTTTTTAAAAATAATTACATATATTATTATATAATAATATATTTAATATAAATAAATATATACTACATGGGTATATGGGGTGGGTACTAAGGTACCCGTACCCGCACCCATATCCGCTCAATTTTATGGATAATTACTCATACCCATGCCCGTACCCAAAATGTGAATTTTTACCCTACCCATCGTGGATATTTTTTGTGGGTACCCACTTGGTATGGGTAAATTGACATCCCTAATTTAATCCTTTAAAGTAAATACTAATCCACCAGAATCTTCCCCATTAAAAGAAAAGTACACTAGAATCTTCTTCTTTGAGGACTAGTAAATTGTACACAAACACCATGCATGCCAATAAAACCCATACACGCGGGTACCCGCCCGTACCATTCCCGTTTTGACGGGTAAAATCCGAGTTGACTGAGTTTGGATTTGAATTTGGATTTTTCCCGATTTTAAAATACGGAGATGAGGCAGGTAATGGGGACATTGATACCCACCCCGAATCCGTCCCCAAACCCGCCCCGTTTATATAAACATCATATTTTCCTTTTCATAAATTAAATTATGAATAAAAAATATGATATATGTAAAAAAAAAATCTTAAATTACATTCAAATGATTATTTTTATTTTAAATTGAGTATTAAATAAATTGTTTTCCCTATAATTTTCTTTGTTTAATAAAATCACACTATTGAAACATAATAGTTCTCAACTTTTAAATCATTTTTTAACTAAAAAATATCAAAATATAATTCGAGTTCAGGCGGAGAGAAACGAAACGGGAATACCTGAAACCCATTGGGGATATCTGAACCCCGTCGGGTATGGGTTTGGGGTTCTACTTTTCTTCCCCGATTAAAATGGGGATGGGTATGGGGATACCCGAACTTTATGGGTTTGAATTTGGGGAGAGCAAAACTCGATCCCGTCCCGCCCCATTGCCATGCCTGACAAACACGGTTTTTAATCTTATTAAGGTTTGCTTCTTTGATTTACTTTTTTTTTTAAAATAGTTTAGTTGCTAAAATTTCATTTTTAAATACATATAAATAAAAATATCAAATTTAAAATATTAATCTCTATATATAAAATGTACTCCCTCCGATTACATTTATAAAAAAAAAATTAAAATTTTAATCACTTTTATAAAAAAAAATTACTTTTAAAATAATTAATACCGATATTCATAATATATTTTTACTATTCAAAAAATATATGTGATTTTCAAGAAAAATAAAGCTTAATCTTATAATTTTATTTTTATTTTACCTTAAATCAAAAAAATTAATTATACTTAATTAAATTTTTTAAACAATGCGTAAGTATTTTTTTTCCCTACAAATATGACCGAAAAAAGTATAAAATGCAGTATTTCAACCAACTAAATTATTAAATTGTTCTTCCCAAAAAAATAAAAAAATTATGAAATGTAAAAAACAATACTTACTGTAGTATGGATTGCTTAATTAAGGAAGAATGAGAGATAAGTTGGGATTAAAACGAAGTCGACGTTGTCACGTACTACCTGACAGGCTGACAATGACTTAGGGAAATGAAATCTAAAAAAAAGAAATACGAATCGTAAAGCGTGTTCACACTACCACCATGACCATACTCTTGTCTTATCCTATCCTACTCCTAACCTACGTCATCTGTCTCCACTTTCTTACCCAAATCTCATTCTACCACGTCATGTCTAAGTACTAGCATTGCTTTGCCACTGTTAAATTACGGAAATTAAAAAAGATTGCTGCCGTACCTACTACTAGCAAATTGAGGGAAACTGTACATTATTACTCCCTCCGTCCCGTTTTATTTGAGACTTTTATAAAAAAAATTTGTCCCAAAATATTTGAGCCATTTACAATTTTTTTACATGTATTTCCACTTATACCCCTTATACTTGTATTTCCACTTTTTAGAATAGTTATTACTTGCAGTTAAAAAGTGCATAGGGAGTCCCAACAAGGATAATTTGGTAAAATTGAGAATATCTCTCATTCATTTTTACATTTTTCTTAATATGCGTGTTTTTTGTAAAAGGCTCAAATAAAATGGGACGGAGAAAGTACAATGAATAACTATAAGATCATCAATAATTAGAGAATTCCATTTTTTGGTATTTAACTCGATCTCACGTATACATATTATTCATTTATAATTTTTTAATAATAGTATCTAATAAGTACTTAATCTCTCCAACTCAACACTATTTAAAAAGTTTTAAATTGATCCCACCAATAACACATCTCCCCAATAATTTTACATTATTATTTTTGGGTCCCACAAAAATGAAATAGATATCAATGTTTATTACTCCCTTCGGTCTTCAATATAAGAATTTTTTTGTATAATTTTGTAGTCCTTAGACCATCTCCAATGGTAGTACCTATTTCAATAAGAAACATTACTTATTAGGTACTACCATTAGAGCAATACCTATTTGAGTACCTAATAGGTACCGAGTCTCAAATAAGCACCCTTTCTCTCCTTCTAATTTACATTAAATATATCCTTTATGGGACCCACTTACTCTTAAATATTCAATTTAAATTAATTAAAATTTATACAATGCACAAATAAATGGATTAAATTGATATAAACACAACCCATATTTTTTAAAGTAGCAGGCCAAACATTATATATGTACCAATTTGTTATCAACGTTAATTTTTATATAAAGTAGCTCATCTTCAACTTCAACATGATCTTGTTGAGCATATTTGGCAACGTTTTGAGCATGTTGATGAACAAAATTAGTTGTTTATAAAATAATGTAATGTTATTTTAAATTATTTTTAATTTATGTAATTTTTAAAATTAGTTTTTTAATTAATTTTTGAATTTTAATTATTATTTTGAATTTTAATTATTTTTCAAATTATAAAAAAATAGTACATGTTAATTTTTGTAATTTTATAATCCAATTAATTGAATATTATAAAATAGAAAATTAAATAAACAAGTTATTGTAATGATGTGAAGTTATTAGTGGAACCAATTTAGAACTTTTTAAGAGGAGCTGGGTTGGAGTGAATGAGTACTTATTAGGTACTATTATTAAAAAATAATAAACAAGTGATGTGTACATGTGGGACCCAGTTAAGTACTCATACTTGGGGTGCTCCATTGTGGATGCTCTTAATATAAGAAAATGTATAACTTTTGATGTCTAATTAGTTTGTAAATGTCATTTTTACCCTTCATTATTGTTTCACTTTATTTATGGTTTCCAATGTACTAAAACTAGAAAAAAGTTAAAAAGACAAGAGATGTGAGAACAATCATTTGATCATAAGGGTATATTTGGTAATTAGGAGTAAAAATTACAACAATTGATGTGTTCCTTGGTATTGATGTTTTTTGTTTCTTATAGGGATGGCAAAACGGGTCAAGCCCGTCGGATCGGCCCGTTTAACAGGCCATTTTTGGCGGGGTGGGTTGAGATTTTCAATCCGCAAAAAAGCGGGGCCCGTCCCGCCTAACCCGCAAAAACACGGGACAATGACGGGGCGGGGCGGATTGACCCGTCGGGTCTAATCAATTTTTTATTTTTAAAAAAATCTTAGCTCATTATTAATGAGTTCTCTTTTTTTGACCCATATTATAAAATAGAAACTCAACTCAATTAAACTAATAGGGTTAATATATATATTGATGATGATGATGATGATGGAAATGAAGCTTCACCGTCAACATCGAAGCAAGCATCAATCAATGACGTTGTTAATTTGGATTGAAGATTAATTATTTTTTATTGCTTATTTTTGTTGGTGTGGATTTAAACATTGAATCCAAGTTTAGTTTGTGTTGATGGACTACTAAACCTTAGCATTTTTGTGGAATTAAATGGAATCCAAGTTTTATTTGTTTTGGATTTAAACTAAGCACTTCTTCAGGTTTTATTATAAGTATGGTTTGTTTGGTTTTATAATCATGGATGTTTTGAAGTTTGAATGATAATTTTATTTTTCTTATCGCCTTGTTAGTTTATATTTTGATTTCCTCGAGTGATTTTTTATAATTTTTTTGGGAATTTATAAAAAAATAAATAAAACTTTATTGACAGGGCACTCCCGCCAACCGCCATGAAACGGGGCGGTTTGAGTTTTTCAACCCACCATCACTAGTTAGCCCGCCCCCGCTCCGCCCCTTTTTAGACGGGTTAACGACAGGGCGGGACGGGGCGGGTTGGCCCGCTTTGCCATCCCTAGTTTCTTATAATTAGTACCGAAGGGAGTATACAACAAGTACCTATTAGGTACTCATTCCTATTTTCCTCTAATGGGGCTACGTACCGATTCTTAAAAATAGATATCCACTATTGAAGATGGTCTAATGTATCTAACTAGAAATATCTCACAAGTATATAATGACGATAAATTTTAAAAAAATTAACTTTTGTTTATATATAAAATTGAGCGAGTATTAAATTATATTAAGTCATTTTATAATATTAATGAAGTATTTAATTTTATTTTTTTTATGGAAAATATTAATATATGTTTCAAGGATAAGATAAAAATAGAAAAATAAATTTGTAAATTATATATTTAACCTTATAATTTTTCTTATAAAATTATATTTTTTGAAATATAATAGTCAATAATTTTTTTTTTAATTCATAAAATTTATTATTTATTTATTATTTTAAAAATCTAATATATCGGTACATTAGAATTTTATTAATGTATTATAGAAGTTCCTATTGTAGATAACTATGTGCACTTATAATTGTTGGTGATTCAAATTTGTACTTTCTACTACGAATATGATCACTTTTACTGGTGGTATATAGTAGATCAATATTTAGAAAAACTAAAAATGTTAACTAGTATTTTTATGACACTAGCTAGTTGTTTTGTTTTTTTTTTTTTTTTGATGAAATGACACTAGATAGTTTTTTTTTTTTTTTGACAAAATGATACTAGATAGTTAAAAAACTAAATATGGTAAAAGTGTTTTAAGACTTGAATAATCAACTTTTTAAAAACATAAAAAATATTTTTTTGATGTATAAATATTTTTAAAACATAAGAGTTTCATGATTTGTATTACATTTGATTTGATGTAGACTATTTTTTAGAACCTTGGTCAATTTTCACATATCTAGATTCTCTACAAATCATTTTTCACAAAGTTTCACGTAATCTTAAATCTAAATCACTCCTTCAAGATCGAACGGTTCTAATGTTTCATGCATCTCTATAATTAATTAAATCAATCTTAGTCATCAATTTTAGAATAAACAACGTAGATCAATTATAGCATGATAACTGAAAAAATTCATCTCATGTAAATAGTTATATAAATTTTATTTACACCGTATGATAACCTTGTATTTTTCACCTACTTCCTCTAAAATAAAATTACCATAAAGTTTATAATTATTTTTTTTGAAAGGAAGTTTATAATTATTTTATTCCTTGAAATGTTTTATACATGAAAATAGAACCTTTTGACAAACATGAAAATCTACATATATATTTCTAAACTAATACTATTTATGTCCCAAAATATAAGAATTCATTGAGCATTGCGTGTATGCTAATGCATAATTTTGATTACGAATATTTTTAATAATCTATTAATAAAAATTATAAAAATTTGATATTTTGAAAATACTCGTCGAAACAAATCAAACAAGATTTTATATAATAATATTTACATTTATATACTTTTAGAAAAATACAGTTAAAACAAGACATATAAATGTATTTAATCAAAATAGTTCTTATAAAATAGGACATGCAATATTTTGACTAACATTATAAATGTGTGATTTTTTCTAACTTGTATGAAAGAGATGCAATATTCATTTTACATGTGCAGCTATCAAGGCCATTTAAATGTAGATAATAACAATAATTTATCAAACGTACTTACTTTAATAGAGTATATAATGATTAGATATGATTGTTTGGTAAGTTAAGATTTTCCCCATTTTAACTTTCTATTTTCTTCTCTCTATTAACATTATTTATATCTTTTGATTTTGGTTTATAAGTCGCGAACAGACAAATGTAAATATAGTCTTTTCCGATTAGTGTAAAAATTTCTTAAATTGTTTTCGATGATTTCAAGTTCCGCCTTTAAATTGTAAGGGTTGAATATACCTTGTATTTTTTATAATTCAATTTTTACTTATAAAAATTATTAACAAAAATGTGAAAGCAAGAGAGATCCTTAGTCTGATTTAGCATAGCATAGATAATTTATAATGACAATCCATACTATATGTCCAACAAAAAATCACTTGATCATGGATTGGGACTTCGTGTTTATGAATAATGTCCGACTAGTTTGAATAATTTATTGCTTATGAATGTTATGAGCATGGCCGGCCCCTATGGGGGTGCAACAAGTGCGACGGCATCGGGCCTCAAAATTTTAGAGGCCTCAACTCAAAATTTTGAGGTCCTATAATAATAGTTATATATTGTTAGTTTTTATAAAATATTATATGTATTCGATAGATTAATTTTGAGATCCTATAATAATGATTAAATATTACTAATGTTTATAAAATATCATATGTTTGGTGAAAAATTTCCAATCAAATAAAAAAAATAATGATTTAAATAGAGAATAAATTTTTTTCAATTTTTTATTAAGAATCCATTTTTAATATTTGAACCGGGCCTCCGAATAGTCAGGACCGGCCCTGGTTATGAGGATAACTACTCCTAGAATAATCTCTGTTTAGTTTTTTTTTCTCTTGGGTTTAGGACCCTTTTATATATAAAAAAATCACTTTAAATAACAAATTTTACTATATATAATTAGAATTAGACTTACATTACATCGGGTTAGAGAATGAATCATCCAATTCTTTATCATTATACACTTTAATTCTTCTACACCAACTATAAAGCCAACTATACATGATACAATGTGTTTTGATAAGAAGTTTCTTCTAAGATTTTTCTAACCCACCCCTTCATAATTTGTACACATATCTATCTCTCCCTCTGTAACCTAACTTAGGTTAATAAATACTCCATCCATTTTTAATTATAAGCAAAAATAAACTTTTCAAATTCATTAAAAAGAATGATGTATCTAGACTAAAATAATATAAACTGGAGACTTTTGCTTATAATTAAGAATAAAGAGAGTATTCAATTTTGGGTTAATAAATATCTACCTCTCCCTTTCAAAAAAGAAAAGTTAGTACTAGTAATCGAGAATGAGATAGAAAAGAAAAAAAGATTTCTATCGAGGCGTGAACAACGGACAGTTTGACATTGAGCATGCATGAATGTTCAAACTTGAAAATTGCATTGGACATAATTCAACAATATACGCAGCTTTTGACTTTTTGTCTGTCCAACCATAGCAAGTGTAACAAATAAGCCAATGTTTCTCAAAGTGGTGAGCGGCCGAAAGTGTATAGTATAGTCATGTATTCTCATTAAAATCATGCTAAATAGAGTCCGAGACACTTGTTAAGCATGTCAAAAAAAAAAAATATATAAAAAAGATAATTTTTTATGTTTTTGAAGTATTGAATGCATGCATTTTAAAATAAAATTTTTATTTTAATATGCTTAACCAATGCCCCAAAAACACTGTTTAGCATTTTCATTCTCATTAACACATTAAGCACTTTGTAAAGAATGCATGTAAAATAACATTGAACTATACGAATCCGGATTACTTGCAATCGAAATTGCATGCAATTATATATTCAAAACAAATATGATCATCCGATTAAAATTGAATAATCTAAATTTAAAAAAGTCATATAATATTGAATTTTTCTTTAATATGAAACATTTAATTATGATTAGATGGTCAGATTTATCTGACTACATGACTATATACATGCAGTCATAACTACATTCAAATCCAAAATATATAGTAGGTACATATATAAAGTCTCATTGCATCTTAATTCCAAAACACAAAACAGGTGTTTAATTTGAAGTTTTTCTTGGGGTCAGGTATGAAAGCAATAGATTAATTGATTGAATAATGGAGGACACAGAAAAGCTAACATCCTACAAACACAGTCCCATTCCATGTTAATTACTTTTCTTTTAAGTCTTGCTGGCAAAGTACCTAAAAATATTGATTAAAATGAAAATTTATTTTGAAAATATAAGTTAAACGGTTTCCAATATAAAAACTTTACATAAATATTTGAAATGATGAAGTAGGGATGACAATGACTATCGTATGGATAGGATACTATAGTCTCCATCTCTATATTCGCAGTTTGAAAAAATACCTATACCTATCTCCATATCTGCGTGGGTGACAATTTTTATCCCCGTATCCATGCCCTATGGGTACCTAAGTACCAATATCCGTACTCGTTACCTGCATTTTAATTAAAAATAAATTGATCAATTATAAAATATTATATTATTTTAATAAAATTTAAAAAAATTCAAAGATTTTAATATTGATTCATGAAAATTATAAACAAAATTATTAGTAAAATCATCCTTAAATTTATTTCTCTATTGACATATTTACATTATCGTTACTAAATATAACAAAATTGATTTTGGTCCTCCTCGATATATTGATTTTAAATCATTTTGGCTCTCATCAACTTTTCTCTTGTGACCTTAATTTTTCTAGTTATGTTCACACACACAGATGCTCTTGGAGATGGAGCTCAAACAATAAGCCAACATGCCTCAACATGTGTTGTTTAAGATGAGATTTCGTAACCATTAGATATTATACTTTTTATAGTATATATAGTTGACTTCATTTGGTTATATGTATATAAGAATCTCACTTCCGTGAGCTAGTTTTTGTGAGCTTAGCTCAGTTGATAGGACATTTGCACGTAAAGTATAGAGATCGGGGTTCGAATTTTGGTACGTCTACTTATTCACCTTTAAGGGGTGAAATTCTAGCCACTAGACTAACTAACAAAAAAATCTCATGCATAATATATGATATGATTAGATCAAGTCTTGATTTAGGTAAGTTTTGATGAACTGGATTGGAGTTTTAATTCAGTACACCCAAGAGCGTGTACACAACTCCCTAAATACCAAGTTGTTAGGTAAGAAAATACTAATAAAGTAAACCGTGTTAAAGTGATTAATTAATGCAAATACTCCATCCGTTCTATTTTATTTAAGTAAGTTGACTGTCTCACATTTGTCAATGTAAAATTTTAACGATTAATGTTTTTAATTGTATAATAGTAAAAATTATAAAAATTTGATATTTTAAAAATATAAATCGAGACGAATCCAACAAGATCTTATATGCTAATATTTATTTTTATTTATGAATAGAAAAATAGAGTCAAAACAAGATATATGAATAGTGTCTACAGTCAAAATGGTTCAAATAAAATGGGACGGAGAGAATAGTATTGTAAAAAAAAAAGAATAACATAAATAGTGAGTGAGTTATAGTAGTTTTTTAGTTATAAAGTGGGTAAATTGTTTTATTACTCAACATTCATGTCTATTGTTTAATTTGAGGAAAACAATTATGCTGTTTGGTAGAGGAAAAACAAGAAAAAGAGAAATAGGGGAGAGAGAAGTTGGTGAGAAAAGGCCAATTTCTCATGTTTGGTTTAGATCACTTACAATGGACAAAAAAATGGGTGTTGAATGGAGCTTTCTAGTTGAAACCATTGGAGAGTGTATGATTAATGTGAGTTGGAGGAGAGAAGAGATGAAAGCATTCAACACCAATTAAGCCTGCAATCGGGGACACGTGTCACGATTTGCTTCGTCTGCATCAGGCGCGTGTGCCACACGCGGGGACAGCGCGAGTGACGCGCAGGGAGAGCAGGAGAGAGAAGCTGCGTGGGGCAGGTGGCGGATTCTGGTTGGTTGGCTGGATTTTTACCACATCTTATCTTTGAACTCAATTATTTTATTGCAAATTAATATTTTTTTACCAAAATTCGTAATTTTTTTTCTCTATAAATAGAGAATTGGTTCATTTGATTTAGACACAGAAAAAAAACCAAGTTTTTCACTATCTTAATCTTGTTTATCTTTCTATTAGTGTTTAATTTGAAGTTTTAATCCTTTTTATTGTGTGAAATGGAGACCAATAATAATTTCAACACCCAAAATTCTTCTAATTTTCCATTTGGCTACCAAAATCCCAACAATTATCCAAATCCTAACAGTTATCAAAATTCCAACAATTATCCAAATCCAAATCAATTTTCCAACCAACATCCTCAAAACTTGCCTAATTTTGGTTATGCACCAAATTTCAACCAATCATCCTCTGTTCCAAGCTTTCATCCATATTATGGATCTATGATGAGAAATCCATCTCAAACACCCCCGTTTAATAGTTATATGCCAATGGTGAATGCAAATTTTTCGAGTGGTGGTGCACCTGAATTTCCCGGATTTTCAACACAAATAACTATAGATGGCACGACATTTTCTAAGAATATAATAAAAAAATTATTTTAATTTTTTGTTGTTAAGTGTCTATTATTTTAATTTAATTTTAATTTTAATCAATAATTATAATTTTATTGAATCATAAAAACAAAAACTTAAATTTAAATAAGAATATGAAATAAAAAGTGGTGGGGTAGAGAAGGTGGTGGGGTAGAGTGTTGAATGAAAAAACTATTGGAGAGGGTAAAAGTTGAATGATGTGTTGAATTATTAGGTGGAAGAGAGAGAAGATGATGTGGAGTGTAAAAAGTGAAAAAGTGGATGTTGAATGGTTTTTGCCATTGTAAATGGTCTTAGAAGCACTACAAGAAATATGATTTTTGACAACAATTTTTTCGTTAAAAGTTGTTATAAGTCGCTGGCAAAATAACCAATGATAATTTTGCCAACGACTTATAATAAAAAAAACCGTTACGAAAAATCATATTTTTTGTAGTGAAAAGAGATTGAAGAGAGAGATAAAATAACATGGGACCCACACATATTTTGTTTCTCTCCTCAAGTGAGAAGAAAGTGAGCTGATGGGTGCAGGTTTTATGCTTTTACATATTTCTCCCTAATGTCGCTGGTGGTGGTATACAAAAAAATAAAATTAATCTATTAAATTCACTAAATAGTTAGCTAATTAATTTAACCATATAATTAAATTATTCAATTAATTGATTAAGTAAAGAAGTATTTTTTTGACAAAAGTAAAAAATTTAATACTGTAACCGATATGTTTAATTGATTAATACTAAAATAAAACTAAATTACATTAAAATTTAAATGCATGGATATTTTGGTCTTTTCAAAAATTAAACACATTTCTCTCTCTTATATGTTTCTCTTCTTTCTCTTAAACCAATCAACACATCAAATCTCCTCTATTTCTCATCATTTTCTCTCTTCTCATACTCTCTCTCATCTATTTCTCTCTTTTCATTTTCTTCTCACAACCAAACATATCATTGGAGTTCATAGTAAGTGAAAGAATATTAGTCATTAAATCAAATCGGTAAATCAAATCGGTCGAGGTCTTATATTGCTGTAATGTCTGCCTAGAATCAATCTATAGGAATTGAAATTGAATGATTCTTTTTATTTAATAAAGGCATATATGCCTATTGAAATCAAATAAAAGAAGGGTCATCCTAAACAGTGCACCTGATGCACTTGTTAAGCATACAAAAAATAAAAATAAACATAAAGTTAATGTTGATAAAAACAACTTTTTATATTTTCAATGTATTAAATGCACGAATTCCAAAATAAAATTTTCTCATATATTTCTTAACTAGTGTACAAAATGCACTATTTAACATTTTCCATAAAAGAAATATAAGAGAAATTATAACTATCGGGAGACTAGGCCAAAATCTAATATAAACAACCAAGGAAAAAAACATTATCTGTCTCGGTAAAAAACTTACTAGAAAAACCCAATCGAAAGATTTGAATCATGTGCAGTAAATGAAATCTATTGTACTACTATGAAACATCACTTGTACATGTTATGCAAGATTCTGGACAAGTATTCCATTCCAAGACAACTATTGGAAACTTCCATTCACAACTAATGTGAGTTGATAAGAAGTTCAATATACAAAATGTGTAGTAATTAAGTATTCATAAACAATCAATTTCCAATACTAACAAAAATAATCTATTTCATATATATATATCTTTCAAAGTGAACCTCGATGACGCGCAGGAGGACGCGGTGCATGACTTCGATTCTGTTGATAATTTTGTGAGTTGCATCCAAACTCTTTTAATCGATTAAGCTCCGGAATCACTTCTAGTGCAAGATCAGGTCTATCTTTTTTACTAAGCTCAGCACAACTTAAAGCAAGTTTAGCAAATACCAAAACTTCATCAGCAGGCCAATCGGTAACAACAGGATCAAGCACATCGATAAATGTTCCGTTTTCAATAGCCCTTTTAACATGATGAGAAAGTCCCATTGGTGGTTTAGCTGTGATCATTTGAAGAAACACTATCCCTAAAGAATAAATATCCGATTTTGTTGTTAATTTTCCGGTTTTTTGATACTCAGGATCAATGTAAGATAATGTTCCAGCTGCTGAAGTCATATGATATTGTGTGACAGAATCTGCTACACCAGGTGGTACTAATCTTGATAAACCAACATCACTTATTTTGCTGACAAAATTTTTGTCTATGAGAATGTTGGCTGGTTTAAGATCTCTATGAACAATGGCTTCTGGCTTTGTTTGGTGAAGGAAAAGAAGCGCCGTAGCAATTTCATAAGCTATTTCGAAACGATTTTGCCATGGAATTGGAGGGCTGTTTTGTTTTCTAAATAATCTGTCTTCTAGGCTACCATTGTCCATGTATTCATATACTAAGCATCCATATTCTTGACATGCACCAAGGAGAAGGACCATATTTGGATGTCTTATGTTGCATAATATTTCAACCTACACACATATGGAAGATCTTTGGTCATAACTGTCACATGCAAATTTATGGGATATGGATTCGATGCAGTCACTTTAGCTGTGCAGTTATGCATTCACCTATTTTGATGGTTCAAATTTAAAGTTCACAAAATAAATAAAAGGCACAAATAAAATGGATGGTTAAGATTCACCTGCAGTCACTATTTGACTGCAGGGAATCCAAATCCAAATTTATGATAAACAAATTATCTATCTAGTGACCGGTTTTGCAAATGATCGTTAGTGAAATGTGGTTTGACAACTTTAGTAAATCAGTCTCTAAATCGACTACAAACTCATTTAGTGACCGATTTATAATTTCATCCATTAGGTTGGTCGCTACACTGATATAAATTTAGTAATAGTCGAGGGAGAAACACTTACGCTTAAGTCATATAAACTGAGATTTGTATTGCCTGCAGTCAGCACTCTTAGACATTCACGCAGTCAGTACATCAATGATTGTTGAATCGAGATCAGACAATCCATATTTCAAATTCGGTGTTTTAGATTTAAAAGAAAATCAAAATATGCATTGAAATATAGACTATCTGATCGTGATCAAATATCATCGATATGTTGACTGCGTGAGATGTAACTTAGGAGTTCTTGCAAGTTGATTTTAAAATTTATATGTTAAGTTAAACATCTTAACTTAGAAAAATGCACATGTATCATACCTCTTGTAGGAACTGTTTTCTACCCTGATTAGCATCAGGTCTTAAAACTTTGATAGCAACATTTGTATGATCAAGTAGACCTTTAAAAACAGGTCCATAACCACCTTCACCAATTTTCATTGATAATGAGAAATTTTGAGTAGCATTTTCAATTTCTTCTAAGGTGTATTGTCTATATCGAATATCTTTACGAGCTATCACATTTAGTGCTTGATCTTTCTCTTCCATTTCTCTTCTAGCCTTTCTCTCTGCCTGTAATCTTCTTTGTGCTTCTTTTTCTGCCTTTTTCATAGCTTCATCAGCTTCTTGAATTGCAGCTTTTGCTTTAGCTTTTTCTTTTTCTGCCCTTGCTAATGCTGCTTCTTTCGACATCATAACTTCCTCAACAATACGCGCTTCTTCAAGTTTCCATTGATTAATCTCTTTAGCCTGTCAATTATTGAAAACTTTTAATTACCTCTCAAATTATAGCTTCCCAAATTTTATTGTTACACAAAGAACACACAATATTTGAACGTATAGCTCCGCCAATTGTGTCTAGGTTTTCGACTTCTATGCCTTTTTTATTATTCATGGGACCCACTTATCGATAAATTATGAGTCATATCCAACAAATAGTAGCATATGGTGAGGTGGCATTTTCTTTTAGTGATGACATTTTATTTTTTAATTATATAATAAGTACGCAATAGCAATACTAATCGTTGTTTGATATCAACTAATTTTCATTAAAATTTTTGTTGAGTACACGATATGTATTCTTCTATTTAATCTAATTTTCTCTGTACATAAAAGTTAATTTTTTCAAATGTAGATCACTTGTTTAAAATATCCGAGTCTTTTACGATTGAGACAAAACAAGTGATAGCATAATTTACATCACCTTGTTTTGGGCAGTGATTGCTTCTTTGCAAGCTGACTTGTACATGTCCATAGTCTTCCTAAGTTTGAGTCTCAATTCTTTCATCTCAGCTTCCATTTCTCCCTATAATCAATAAAATTAAAACATATAAAAAAAAATTAAATTGTTTTATAACAATAGTATTAATTTAGCAACATAAAATGTTACTAACTCTAGAAGAAAGACAAATAATTTATGATATACTATTTATTTAGTTTTTTAGTGCTTACTAAGTGTTGAGAATCTGCATCAATGCTTGAAGAATCCCTCTCTAATTTTGGTGAAATCAATAAACCAAATTTATGTGACCCAGATGAGTCATTTTCATTTAAGCTTGAGTTTTTGCTAAATAATTGTGACTTTTGGCTATGATGAGTTGATAAATCAATGCTCTCCAAAGATTGATTAGTTGAAACCAAAAGGTGTAGTGCTCTTCGTGATCTACTATTACTGCTAGATCCTCTTTTAAATATTGGTGCCCTGTTCCATAATAATCAAACCAAAATATTATACTTATTAAACCATTAAGGTGAAGAAATAAAGTGTCCAAAATTCAAATCTCAGCTTTGTATATAAAATGTGTTGTCCTTGTTAACTAAAGTGTCAAGAATTCAAATCTTGGCTCTCCATATAAAATGTGTTGTCCTTGCTAACTAATATATAACTAGGGTTAAATAACATTTACCCCCTATAATGTTAGCGAATTTTGATTTACTTCCTTATATATATTTTTTCGATTAGCTCCTGGTAATATCAAAATTTTGTCTTATTAGCCCCTCATGGAATATGATGGCTTAAGATCTTCATAAACAATGATGTGACATGCTCAGCGAAGAGTAAATCAAAATTCGCTAATATTAAAGAAAGTAAAAGGACAAATCTTAAATTAAGATATTCAATGTGAGACTAAAACGCAGAATTTTAACATCACATCGGAGTAATCAAAAAGAAATAAAATTACAGAAAAGTAAATCAAAATTTGTCAACATTACATGACTAAACACTATTTAACCCTTAAAATTATGGATGGATATTTTTCATTCATCTCAACATTTGACAAGTACCTTATATCATTTTCTGATTTACAAGTTGACATTCCAGGTGATTTTACATCTAAATTATCCAATTGGCTTATTGCTGGTCGAGTTTCCACTACCTTTCCTTTTGCAATTACGTAGACAGAACTATAATCTGGAGCCGATTTAAGTATGGTTGTTGCTACATCCTCATATCCTTTAAACCTCCTGAAATAAGCATTAATAATCTTTAACATAGTTACTATATGTAGTTGAAAAGGATATAGCATTGAGTTAGCATATTGGTGGTCGTTGAATCGAGATCGAGCAGTTTAGAGATCGATACTGAAATATAGACCGGTTGATCTTTGATTCAACGGTCACTGATGTACCGATTGTGTGAATGCATAGAATTATTACTCCAGACCATTTAAATATGTTAAAAATAAATATGACTAATTTATGCGATCCAATTCGAAATTTTGTGGAATTAATTAGAATAACAACCTATATAGATTAAAGTGAAATTTGTTTAAGGATGATATATTCCAACAAAACTTAACTTGCTTATAGTCCTCATGTTTAGAGATCTTGATAGAACATTTTTGGTGTAGCTTGAGGGTGCACCAACAATGATAGTTTGAACGTGATTCCTCTTTGCATAATGCAAAATTCCTCTAGCAATATCACTATCATCGACTACGGCTTCTTTCATCTTCACCTGAATTAATGTGAGAAGCCTTCAATTGTAACACTATATTATTCAATTAAATATATTTTTAGTCCCTATAAAATATCATTTTTTTCTAAAAAAGTCGGAGAAGTTTTTATTGAAACGACATTTAGGTCATATGAACTATCTTTAAAGAGATTTGAATAGAATTCCTTAAAATTACACTAGTAATTAAAGTTTAATCCTCTTAAAAATTAAGGGACTAAAAATATATAAAACTCTAAAATAATTTTTTACATCAAGTTCAACAAAAATGTCAATTACTTACAACTTTATCATTACACATTTCACGCAAGGGACTGAACACATTGTCAACATCCTCTTCATCAGGGGGGAAAACATTGGTGCCCTCTGCAAGCATGACATAATAATTAAGAAACAACATTATTATAGGAATGTTACATATATAATTGATCATGAAATTTTTTTTTTTTAATGGAAAGATAAATATATCATATTACGAAAAAAATAGCAGTACAAATAAGAGAAACAACAAAACAAAAATAAGGAAGTGTACTAGAAATACACTCCTAAAACTACAACCACCTGAACCAAGACACTTAATAAAGGGAAAAAATAAGGACGAAGAGAAGACCTACATATATAATTGATCATGAAATGTATTGTATAAATATTAGAAGGTACCTACGATGAGGAAGGTCTTTGTGTTTAACATGGACTGCAATGATGATAGGGTTTTCAATATTATTAGTTGTCCAACGATAGGCATAACCACTATTCTTGTCTTTGTCTACAGCCACCATAACAAGGTTTGTATGTAATTTTTTCCCTCCATGAGAAGACATTGGTATTTGCTACCAAGGTTTGAATTTGTGTTTACAATTGTATTCGTGTCGTGTCTTGATCTTTGATATTGTAAATTTCAATAAAAAGAAATTGATGCCTACAAAGATATAAAAAATATTGATATGGTTGTTATCATCAATGTTTGAAGTCGTGATTATAGTCGCATTCTGATCTTTGATATTGAAAATTTCGATCAAAAGAAATTGATGTGGCCTCAATCACGAACGCAACTAAAAGGATATATAAAAATGATGTTGCGAATTCGATCGCGAGACCACAAACTTCTTTTTAACCTTGGTTGCAACGGCCACTACCACCTATAGTTGTATTCACGGCCACCCTTCTCCTCCACGATGAGAAGAAGGGAGAAGCTTAGTTGGTTTCCTTTTTGGCTCCTCTTGCAGCTTGAAGATGCAAATGAAACCACCAAAGCAAACCTCTCATGGGTGAGAATTCAAACCTACGGACACAAATAATGTTTTAATTAATGCCATCCTATATTTTCTTCCAATTTTTAACTACTTTGACCAAGTCTATGTACTAATAAGGAAACTGTTTTTTTTTTTCTCATCACATTATTCATTTTTACAATTGGAAAATGTTTAGAGACACGATAGCTTTGTCTTCAGACGCGCACGATATAGTTACTTATCCTATTAATTATGATTATGATCATTCTATCTTAATTTTAATTTCATCAAAAATAACCACTTGGTTTGTGGTAGATCGTATTAATAGACTATACTATAGTTGTGATTCATTTCTTTTTTATTTTTAATTTTATAAAAATAAATTACAAGATAAATATTTATTATTGATAAAAAAATACTTATTTTGATCCCACACAAATTTTTGATGGAACAATTCAATCCTTAACAAAAATAAAGCCTAAGTTAGTCTTTGACATTTTCATATTGAAGAGAAACTAGTCAGTTATAACAAATCGAAGATCATTTTGTCTCTGGCATGAAATGTCATAAACTAATGTGAGTTTTATTTTTGACAAGGAATAAATTGATCCATAAAAAAATTTATGAGAGATCAAAATGGATATTCACTCTTAAATTTTATAAGTACCAAAAATATATTTATTTATTTTATGTACATAGTCAACGAAATGACAAAGTCATCATAGATTCATACATACAAGTGAGAGAGTCGGAATTTGAATCTCGTTCATGACATTCGATTTAACAATTTTGACATTTTTTTCAGTTGATCTATGACTTATGGACATACCAAAAATATATTTAATTATCTTATTTTGATGGAATATATTTAATTGTCATATTTATTTTAATTTTTAAAAAGTCTGCATTGAAAAACAAATAAGGGTCAATGTAAGGAAGTAACTAGTAACCAAAGTGTGCATGTCGTGCAAATTCGTCGGATGACCCGTCATACCATTTAGCACCACTCTTTACAATCAATTTTTATCGTATTCTAAATTACAATTATTGCATTAAAAATTATTTATATGTGTCGGAAAAATTGGTAATTAATTGCTTATAAATGATCAAGTATCATTTTTTAGTATTTACTCTAAATTTTAAGAAAAATAGGGTATCAATAATTTAGAATTCGGCTGCGTGATAAATAAAATTTTGCAAAAAAATATTTATATTAAGAATCAAACTCGAATTCTCTCAAACAATTTATTTTAAGAAGAGTTAATTAATCACTTAAGTATAATTAATTGGTTTATCTTATACTCACACAATGTAATTTGGACTCACATGTTTGTATTGATGTTTGTGGACTATGAAACATCACAATTTACAACATTTATTTGTGGATAGTCCATTTTTGGGTGTATTTGGAACTTTGTGTTGAATTAGTTTGAGTGTTAGTTGTGTATCTTATGCTCAATCTTTTTGTGGTTGTTATTTGAATAGAAAAGTGTGTCGAAAAAAGTTACATGTTATTTGAATGGTATGTGGTTGGACTATATGGAATGCTTATAATGGTATGTTTTTTCAACAAAATGAGCTCGTTATTGTTAATGTACTTGACTCCATTGAACCACTTAACTCGACTAGACTACAACAATCTTCAATTCTTCATAGTTCCGTCTAGGAATATTATTAGACGAGTCGAAGCATGATTTTTCATTTCTTTTATATTTATAGTGTGCGAAATCTAACTATTATATTATAAAAAACTACAATTTTCATGATATAGTTTTAAAAAAATGTTTTTTATTTAAAAATTATACATGAATGATTGACCGATTCTATCTTGTGTTTACTTATAATAAATTTTACCAAAAAAATATAAATTATTTTAGTGTTTCATTTTAGCGGGCTTAATGGAGATAAGTCCATGGATGCCTTGGTCCATTTCGTAATTCGAAGATTTCTCTTTCCATCCCCGCATCTCTTTTTCATAATCCGGGTTTCCGTTTATACCCTTTGAAAAAAAGTTCGGTAAACACGAACTAAAGTTATAAACGGTTGAAAACACTTTTTTTTTATATCGAAAAACTTCGTAAATAAAAATCGAAGTTTTGGGGGGTAAAATCAGGGATAAAATTGGATTTTTTTGTGGGTGAAAAAGAAACGTAGGGGGTGGGAAGAGAAATCTTCTCGTAATCCAAGCTGTTTTATCAAGTGAGCCCTTCATAAGTTTTGTTGATGAAAATGAAATAGACCGAGTGAAAGTAAAGCATTAGTGTGATCATTTTATTTCAGACTAATCATAACACATATTTTAATTTATTTATTTTTACATAGTAAAGAGTCAAAGCCCAAAAAAAAATATTATATAAGGTTATAGCACGGGGAATAGAAACTCTCATCACATCATCTAAAATCAAACATTCTAAACTCGTCGGAGGCGTGTCAAAATAAGAAAATCCTTGAATAGAACATCCCTAGGGGTGTAATTGGACTGATTTGGTTCGGTTTTGATTGAATCTGATGTCTGAACAAATGAACCTTCGATTGATTCGGTTTTCACTGTTTTTAAAAAATGAATCCGAACCAAGCTCGTCGGTTTGGTTCAGATACTTTGATTGGTTTTACATCGTATTTTTTCAATGTATTTCATGCTTTTTTTTAAATGGCAAAATTTATTCAAATTGTATGTGGTGACAGATGAGAGCAAATTAGCTTGAGGATGATGTAGGTGAGGTGAGATAGATCATAGATGAGAGCAGATTGTCTGTGATGAAGGTGAGGACAAAGAGAAGTACGCAGCTGTGAATATGTGATGAAGGTGTACTTCTAAATTAGGGTTTTCGGTGAAGGCAAATGTATTGACATTTTTTTAAAGGTACTTGGGTTAAATGTAGTTGGGTTGGGCTGTCTAAAATTAAAAAATTAACATAAGGATATATATATTGATTTGGTTCGGTTCAATCCAATTGTTCTGAAAACGAAACCGAAAACCGAACCAAATCACATCGATTTTTAATTGGTTCGGTTTTTGATCCAAACTAAAAAAGTGGGTTTTTTTTTATTTGAATTGAATTTTTTTGATCCGCGTACATCCCTAAACATCCCAATAAAACTATAGCGTCGGCAACCTTGTTTACTACCCGATAAATATGAGAAATTTGAAGTGACAAAATCATCCGTATAAAAAATATTGTTTTTTTTATCAAAGTTTATGTAACTCGTGGCTATTACCATACCCCGTATGGTAGGATGAAAAAGAAATCATCCGAACTTGGATGCAGAGAGAAAGATCCAATCAAAAAAATAGTTTAGTTCAATAACTTGATTATAGTTTATTAACAAATTTTTATCAGTTTTTATTATAAAAAATAAAATGAAAGATAAAATACTTATCCTGAAATAGTTTTTACAGTTAAATAGTTTATTAACAACTCAAATTTAATTTAAATAAGTTTATTATTAAGTCTAAATTAAAGTAGGAGAATTAATACTTTTCCTCCATGCACAACCCTCCATCACTAAGCAAGCATCAAAGAATATAACCAAAACTTCTAGCATCCAAAATGCCAAATGCAAGCTAATAAAGAAATGCCACCATATTCTCCTACATTAATTATTTTAATCTATATAATCACTAAGCCAAAACTCACTAATTATCTGACAATTTACCTTGCCATATGAACACACCTTCCTTTGTTTCTCCAAAATACATTAATCTACCTAACTACTTTAGCTCAAATGTCTCAAAACAAGAATCTAGTATTCATCAAAAAAAGTTTGTTTCCATGGACCACAAAAGTTGTATTCATGTTGCTAGCTTTGTTTGCAACACTAACATTAGAGATTCAAGACCAAGTTGAAGAAGAGCCTTCAAGTGGATTATTGTGCATTAGTGAATGTGTCACATGTCCTACAATATGTTCACCACCACCTCCTAAACTTGCTTCATCAAATTCAAATCATCCTCCACCTTCAATCCTAACACAATATCCTCCACCACCTCCTTTGTTAACATCAAATGCACCCCCTTTTCCACTAATAACACCCCACCCTCCATCTTCTCCATTTCTAACACAAAATCCTCCACCTCCTCCATTATTAACATCATATTCACCTCCATTTCCACTAACAACACCAAGTTCACCTCATCCAAACGTTGAAAAATCATATCCTCCGCCATTATTAAGTCTTCCACCACCATTGGTGACTCTGCCACCGCCGTTTCCACCAACTTCGTCATCACATTCTTCGGGGGAAACTCCTCCACCACCTTTGAAATCCTCGCCTTCTTCGGGTTCGGGACAAGGACAACCTAAAGTAATTGGTGGATCACCAACAAACTATCCATATTACTATTATTATGCCTCAAGTGCATCTCATTTTTCTAATCATGTTGTACTCTTCTTTATTGTTCTTTTGTTCCTTCATCAAATATTCTTTGCTTGCTAAGATATAGCAAGTAGTTGTATCATGTTCATGTATGTATAGTGTACAGAATTTTATAGAAACGCATATTTATGTCCTAGGATAACAATATACAATAATAATATTATGCCTAATTAGCAATAGGAAGAGGTGGTTAGGGAGTATAATAATTTGTTAATTTGTGAGTAAATTGAATATATATATTTTTACATATATAATATTGATTGATTTTTTATTTAGTTCATTTTTTTTTTATAGAATTAATATTATTTTTACATATATCTATTTCTTATTGCACATTAAGTATATTTTTATAAAAAATTAATTGTACTATTAGAAAAAAGTTTGTTACATACAATTAAAAAATATGTTTGTAACAAAAAGAGGTACTATTAGAAACTTATATGTATCTTTCAAAATGATATAAGTATTCATATACTTCCAATATTTAATTATAAAAAATTAATAATTGTACTATTAGAAACTTATGAGCTAACATCAGAAAACGTGTTGAGTGAACCAACTTCGTTGCAAATATTGCAAGGATAAGCATGGGATGTGGATGAAGATTTTAGATAAGCCTATTATGATGAGGTGCTTGCTCATGCTTCTTCATATGTGTTATGGAAGCTAATACTATCAAGATGATCAAGTGAAAACTAATTTTTACAGTTGTTTAAATAAAATCTAATTTTTATTGAAGAATTTATAAGACACACAAAATGAATTTTTTTATTTTAATCGAATTATATTTTCATATGTATAAATTATAGATCGAATCCTAATCATCTACTTTTAAATATCTTACAACTTGAACCAATTTATTATTGGACCAAATACATATAGATAGATACCTCTTAAAATTTTTGTAACACAAAAATTAAATTTAGTCAATAACCAACCTCGCTACTTTATTAACCACAAACATGTATATTGTTAACCAATTTTTAACATATATTTCATCTTTCTGTAAAAAAAAAACATATATTTCATCTGTCACTTTAACTACATTAACAAAGAAAATACAAGTTATTGTATCATAAGTCCTAATTCAACTGACAAATATTGCCGAAATTGTTAGATTTTATCTAAATTTTTTTTCAAAAAAATAGAGTGCATATATGTGAAATAACTAGGTAATGAATTGTATTTTCTTGGTTAATGAATTAGTAAAGTTGGATATATGTTTAAAAAACTAGTTAAGAGAGTACATTTTGTGGTTACTAAAGTACTAATAAAATTGGTTAATGAAACAACTTAACTTTTGTGTTATAAAAATTCTTCTCTATATTATATTTTTTTCAAATTTTTTTTAAAAAAATTGACAAAAAATACTATTCACTATATAGATATTGTGAACAGTATAAATATTGGATGTGTACATTTATATTCCAATAGTATTATTATAATATTTTTTTTATCAAGTAGTCTAATGATTAGAAAATCCACCTTATAACATTTTATTTTATACTATTAATATAAGTGTAATATCCTTCTTCTTTTTTAACAGAGTGTAAAGGCTCTGTTATCTTTTTATTTAATTTTTAAATCAATATAATTTGTAGCAATTAATCATTCTGAAACTTTTTTTTTGACACAATCGTTTTGAAGTTTGAAAAGGCCGTACATGCAATTGTGAAACACAAATTAATAAAATGATTACCCCTATAAGCAGTTGTATAATCCATAATTTCCATGAGCGATGGAAGTGGTTGTGGGTTAGTTTAATTTGTTCAACCCTTCAAACTTTTTCTTTGACCTTCCAATCCATTACACTCTTTTTTACTTTTCAAAATTGATTTTTTTAACAAAAAAAAATGGACATTTTTCCTACAATAAATATATAGACTTAAAATATAATTTATAATAATCATAACCCTTCTAAAGTCTTGGCTGTATTAAGGCAGGCACATTGGATTGCTTTTTATATAGGACTCTATGAACAAAAATTCATCAAGTCCATATACTAAAAATAAATTAAATTTAAATATCCCAAGAGAAAATCATATTATATATGAACATGTCTTGCTTGAAGTTCTAAATTCTAGAAGCTGTACCCTTTGTTGAGTCACATTATTAATATTATTAAGAATTTAAAAGAATGGTGTCATTGTCTTGATGCTAACGTGTGATCATGACATCCTAACAACAATAATCCTAATGAACTTTACCTACCGAACATTGGGAAATATCAAATTAGACCAAATATGTTTAGCAATCTACAAAGAATATTATTAGGAACATTATTTACAACATACACCCCCCATGAATGATTAAAGAAATTATTTGATGTGTGCAACAACATATTTGATAATGTAATTGTTGTTTAGCACTAATGAAATTATGTTAGACCACTCCATTTTGCGTTCATTCCGGAGAATGTGCATGAATTGCTAAACACAAAATATGTAGACGGCAAGGGAATGCAAGGTGGAGATTATATATATATAGATATATATTTGAAGAGAGGGTTGGAGAAGGAAAGTTTAGTTTAACATTGAAGTCAATAGGTAGGCAAGTTACTTGACCAATAAGTAATTGCTTATTGAATATACTTATAAAAAACAATTCACTAAAAAAACAAAAAATTTGTAACTCAAAAATTTGGTCTAGTGGAAAAAAAACATGTCTTGAATGTAAATATTTTTGCAAGTACTTTTTGAACTCTAAGATCGTTTATGTTTTGGATTGGTGTACAATCCCTTCATCCTAAAATTTTTGTATTAGGAATAAAAAATAGTCTCGATAATTATACATACAGATAATGCTTGTACACACAAAAGATTATAGAGTTGTGAAGAGATAACTTGTCTTGTGTGCTTAATATGTTCTCCAATAAAGATTAATCACGGCTAAATGGTGGTGGATTCATGTCAATAACATGGTTATAGAAAAAAAATCATGTTAGAGATTGGGAATGTTAACATAGTTGAAACGCCTTTCCTCTGTAATGATGTATTATCTTAAGAAATATTGTTTGGACATAAAAAAATTGATGTTAAATATTTTTTTTGCGCTTTTGAAATGTGTGTAAGGTATAGGAAAAAAAAAGAAAAAACACATACGATATCACATATAATGTAATATTTTAATATTCATTCATTAAATTACATTACATTTTAAGCAGGCTTTTGAATTTAAGCAAATAAATTATGAAGACTAATTTAACATTCATAAGCAAAATTTAAATTTTAGAGACCAATTCATTTTAAAATATTCAATTTTAGAGTTAATTTAAAATATACTCTCTAACAAGAAGCAACATTTGTGTTAAAATAATCAACAACTTACAATTTCACAACATCTTGTCAATTTCTTAAGTTTCTTAATTTAAGTGATGAACTAATTTTAGAGATAAACTTTCCGGTGGCTTACAAAGATTATTTGTTTTTGAAATGGTGGCTTACAAAGAATTTGAGTATTCACAATCAATAAATTAAAAATCAATATTCCATTAAAAAAATAATTAAAAATCAATATTCATGCATATATCGTATAATTCTATACTACCATCTACATTCAAGTGGTCAAGAAGTCAAGGAATCTCACACAAATACTCTAATAAGGTAGTAGGTGAAAGCTTACGTACTATAAAAATTTCTCATCTTTCACTTATTTTTCTCCCTAAAGCATTTCAATCATTAACATTTTTATGTCATTTATCTAGAATCATTAACATTATACATTATACAAATTTAGTTAATATTACACATATACACTATACAAAATTCTAGATGACTACTACTAAAAAGATAACATGGAAATCTATGATTTTGATCTTAAATTGTTACAAGAGTAAATACCCTTTGGAGGAATCAAAAAAACAAGTTTTAAAACAAGGTTCTTTCCAAAGACTATGTTTATCTGATATAAGCAATTCAAGTTCAACTCAAGCTATTGAAGATCTTTCAATTTCTTTTGGTGGTTCTAATAAACTTTATGCATTCACACTTGAGGAGCTTAAAGAAGCAACACATAATTTCTCATGGAGTAATATGTTAGGTGAAGGTGGTTTTGGACCTGTTTATAAAGGCTTTGTTGATGAAAAACTTAGACATGGTTTAAAGGCTCAAACTGTAGCTGTTAAATGTTTGGATTTGGATGGTTTACAAGGTCATAGAGAATGGCTGGTTAGTTTTCTAAATTATCCTTTTACTTAGTTATGTGTGTGTTGAATTGACGGTGGATCAGACAAAATCAGATCAGTCGCACTGTGATTTTGTTGAAACTACAATTTATAGATTCTGCCAAAATCACGGTAGCTCACTATGATTTCATGAATCTCATCACCAAACCAAATATAAACTAAAATTTACGAATACCAAAATTTTGTTGGTCACAAAACCAATTTTAAGATTACATATTTCCTTGACAAAATACCACTATTTTTGTAGAATGTTGTTTTGAACATGTTTTAATTTTCTAGGCAGAGATTATATTTCTTGGACAACTAAGTCATCCACATCTTGTGAAGTTAATTGGATATTGTTGTGAAGATGAACATAGGCTTTTGGTGTATGAATACATGCCAAGAGGTAGCTTGGAGAATCAACTATTCAGAAGTATGTTTCTTTTCTATCTTTTTATTTACCCTCATCCTTTTATCACTATATAAATCACTAGGACTTGTCATTTTTGGTACATATAGTCCTTAAGTTCTTTATTTCTGTATTTTTGGTTTAAGATTATTATGACCAAATAATTTGGATTTTATGTTCTATATTATTGAGCACACCTTATTGTTAAGGTATGCTTCTTTTGTTCTATGTTGGGTACAATTCATGGTTTATTGTAAAGTGGACAGAACGGTTTAGGGGTAATCTTGTAAATTGGACCGTAGTATTTAAACACAAATTGTACTATGTAAATTCTAAACTTGACCGTAGTATTTACTATTTAGGGGTAATCTTATAAATTGGACCGTAGTATTTTGTGTGTTTTGTGATTGCGTTTTTCGTATTTGTTTTCTTTTGAACCGAGCTGATTATAACATAATACAAGCAGGATACTCTGCTGCTATGCCATGGTCAACTAGGATGAAAATTGCATTGGGAGCTGCAAAGGGTTTGGCTTTCCTTCATGAAGCAGATAAGCCTGTAATATACAGAGATTTCAAAGCTTCAAATATCCTATTAGATTCGGTATGTTCGATCTTTTCTCCTCCCTTTCCGTTTTCGCCATATCTTTACATCAGTTGAAGGATCATTATGCAGAAAATCATCTTCCATGTGACCATATTAGGAAATTTAATTGACTTGGACCTCTTTTATCTCCCTTTAAATTCAGGATTATACAGCGAAATTATCAGATTTTGGACTAGCTAAGGATGGTCCTGAAGGGGAAGAAACACATGTAACGACGCGTATAATGGGAACACATGGTTATGCTGCCCCTGAGTACATCATGACAGGTATTGATACTACCATACAAAACATTAACATAGTGTCCCGCACATCAGCCGCATTTGACTGTAGTTCTCTATAATATTAAGAATCGTAAACAACTGCAGTCAAATCCGGCTGATGTAACCTCAATCATGTTTGTAAAGACATCAAACCTTTGATGTGTTTGCCCAAATCGCCGTTGTTATAATATATGAATCTAATTAACTCTTGCTTGATTGATTATATATAGGACACCTAACAACAAAGAGTGATGTGTATAGCTATGGAGTTGTTCTATTGGAATTGCTTACAGGAAGAAGGGTAGTGGAAAAATCTTCAGAATCAAGTAGAGGGAAGAATTTGGTGGAATGGGCAAGACCTATGTTGAGAGATCAGAAGAAGCTGCATAGAATCATAGACCGTAGACTTGAAGGACAATTTCCTATGAAAGGAGCATTGAAAATTGCTATGTTGGCTTTTAAATGTTTGAGTCATCACCCAAATCCAAGACCTTGTATGAGTGATGTTGTTAAAGTATTGGAACCACTTCAAGATTTTGATGATGTATTCATAGGACCATTTGTCTATGTTGCAGTAAGTGAAAATGGTGATAAAGATCAATATAGCACTCCTCAGCAAAATAGATAAATATTATAGCATATAGAAAAAGGAAAGAAAAAAAAAGTAAAAGAAAAAATATGTATTTCTTTATTTTGTTAGGACAGATTTAGATTCCCTACAACTGTTTCACCGTGCGGCTGCTGTAGGGAATCCATTTCTGTGACGGACATGTTGATATACAAAATTATGAAGAATGATGTAATTAGTAGCTATATGTGTATGGCTGGCTATTGGAATTTCTAAGGTTAGAAAGTTTCTAATCGCTATACTATTTGTTTATCTAAGATGTTCGATAGAGATTAGACAATTCACATTGTGATATTGGTAAATCTCGAGTGTCTAATTTTGATCAATTGTTGAGAATTGAGATCGAATCCGTTTTGGTATGTCATGGGAAAAAAATGGAGCTGCAGCAAGATGTTTCAGATGGAATAAGTTGTACTACATGGAAACTCAAAGTTTTCAAACTGTACTGATGTGTAATTAATTTTCAATAGTGTTATGTTATTCATGTTTGGATAGCTTGATAGACTACATAGTTTTTTTGCGTTAACTTTATGGTTCTTGAGAGAAAAGGTTCTCGTAATCTAGATAATTTAGAGTTTGATAAAAAATTATTCTCACTAAGAATTGTACTACTTTATGAAGCACGGGTACTCCATTTTAGGAAGAATACCGGTACTGGGTATGTATCGGATACCGGTACGCATACGGTACTCCTTGGGTACGCACCGATGGCGTATCTATTTTTTTATTTTGCAACGGGTACACGCGTGGTACTCCTGTGGTACGCGCATGGTACTCCTGTTTCAAAAAAATCCAATTTTTTACCTTTTTTTTATTCGCTTTTTTTTAATTATAGAAATATTTGTGTTTTTTATTTGTTTATAATATAAAAGTAGCAGCTCTACTAATAAGCAATAACAAAATAATCACTGTATTTATTCACCCATTCATTGAAAATGAATAGACTCAAACTAATTTTATCCATACAATTCTTCATCTGCTCTCGGTAATGAGAAATAGTAATACTTATAATGAAGGAGCAACAAAAATATGCGATATTGGTAGAGATAAATGAGATTTATTTAATGTAGTTGATATTCCTGATGTTGTAAGTTTTTCTCGCGAATAATCTGAACTAGACGCCGCTATTTTTAATGATGATGGAGAGAAAAACAATTTAATTTTTTTTAGCTAATTGCTTTTGAATTACTTGTGTGATAGTTTTTATGTTTAATTATTTGTTTTAATAATATAGTTCCATTATTTTATTTATATAATTATATCAAAAAAAAAATATATGAACGTACCCGTATCCTAGTTTTTCTAAAAATACCGTACCCCGTACCAGTACCGATACCGGTACCGTACCCGCACCTAGACAACATACTCCTGAACAATTGGTTTTATGAGAAATTCACTAACCACTCGAGCCCAATATTTTGTTTTAAATATTGAATAATTATACTATTGTTTTCCATTTCATAGTATTTAGATTATGAATTTGTTCAACCATAAAAAAATATCAGACGAGATGAATTAAGATTTTAATCTCAAATGAAAAAGATATTGCATTTTAGTGTTCAACAAGACTCGAATATAATGAATAAGAAAATGACTTGTTACAAAGAAAAAATATAACAAAAATAATAATAATAATAATAATAATAATAATAATAATAATAATAATAATAATAATAATAATAATGAATAAGGATCGTCTTATTGATATATCATTTGAAAAGTGTTAAAAGTAATTTTTGTAACTTTTTTTTAACATTGTTATTTA
The DNA here is from genome assembly GCA_954870985.1 of Trifolium fragiferum. Lineage (NCBI taxonomy): Eukaryota > Viridiplantae > Streptophyta > Magnoliopsida > Fabales > Fabaceae > Trifolium > Trifolium fragiferum. The sequence continues at coordinate 6,020,977 of OX940796.1, forward strand.
GTAAGAAATTTTGACATAAAAAAGAGAAGAATACACAAAAGTATGGAATTTAACCAATCAAAAATTGGATAACCATACATGGGAGAAAGAAATTATAATATAACTGATCAAATATTGACACATATAATTCTTCTCTTACATACCAAAATTCTTACTACATAGCATTTTTTTTTTATTTATAAAAAGTAATATTTTCTACTTAAATTAATCTAATTATAATCAATAAAAATCAAGTTTTTAGTAAAAGAGAAAGGCCGTTTAACATAAAAATAAAATTTATCGACAAAAAAAACTAGTTTTAATCACCTTGTTTGCCTAAAGGATCTCTCTTTTTTAAATTTAATGCATAAAAATGTATATTTTTTTTTTTGGAGAACGAAAAATGTATGTTCTGATTATTCTTAATTTTGATAATAATAAAAAAAAAATCACAAACCAAGAAGTAGATTCAACAAAAAATAAAAACAAAGGAAAGTAAGAAAAAAAAAACCGTTTAAAATTTCAATTTCACCTTCGTTTTTTCATTTTCAATCATCATCAGTGAAATCACTTAACTGTAACTGAAAACGAACAAGCTGATCGGCGATCGCGAACTCCGTCAAGCGCAATGGCGACCTCCGTCGCTGTCGGCAGCACTTTAACGGCGTACGATCGCCGGATTATTACAGCAGTAAACGTCGGCGCTTCGAGTCTCTCTTTTGCTGGTTCCACCTTCATTGTACTTTGCTACCTTCTCTTCAAAGACCTCCGCAAGTTTTCCTTCAAGCTCGTTTTCTATCTCGCACTTTCAGTAAGCATCATTTTCTTCTTAGATCTATAACACTGCGTTTTCTCTTGCTTCGAGTTCTTAATTTAGTTAATTTAGCTTTGTTGTTGTTAATCTAGTTACTTAATTTTGTACTTAGCATCTAAGTGTTGCTTCTAATTGACGTAATGAATCAATTAGATTTGATGAGTTAGGTTTTCGCTAAGCTGAAGATAGGTTTAAGCAAATTCACTAAACTTCAAATGTAAATTCTAACTAGAACTTGAATTAGTTAGGAGTATGATTCTAAATTGTGGCTGCGGTTATGGTGCTGTGAACTTTGATATTGTGGTAAAATGTGGAGTGATGCAGCCGCAATTCGAAAACTTAAAAATTGTGGTTGAAACTACGATGTTTATATTGAGGCTGCAAATATGATGTTTATATTGCAGTTGACAATTGTGGACAAAATTTAAAACTATAATAGGGGTCTAATCAATGGTCAAGAATATCATTAGCTTAAGTTACACAGAGTTTATTTAAGGGATTCTTAATCGTAAGATTAAATGTCAGTGAGACAGTTTTGCCTCCACTTTAGCTTAATTTCCATTGTAGCTGGTTTTAGCTACTTTGTTATTGTAAATTTCTAAGAATTAGGAGTTCTGATATCTTTTAATATGTTTAGGAATGTTAGTTATGCCTAATGAGCTTAGTCTAAGCTTTTTTTTTTGACAGAGAGCTTAGTCTAAGCTTCTCCATTTAATATGTGTTGTAAAACTTGTTATTGACTTCAATGGTTGTGGTAATTTGTAAAACCTAGATTTTTGTTGATTAAAACTGTTAGGTTTTTTGTAAACTTTTTTGAGTTAAGATACCAACTTTTGTAATTTTTCTGGTTATTTGATCGCCTTAGAATTAGATACTTTACTTTGTAAGTTGTCATTGTCACACTGTTTTACAATTGAGAAGTAGGTTCGTTAGGAATCTTGTACGTCTGCTCCTTTGCTTTAGATGATCATCTATTGCATTGGTTTTGCCCTGTTCTCTTCTTCTAAGCCATAACATAATACTCTTTTATGACATTTTCGCCTTTTGCAGGATATGCTTTGCAGTTTCTTCAGCATAATAGGGTATACTTGCTAGATCAAGTGTAATTTACTGCAAATGTATGTATCTTCTGAAGCTGTTCGTTGTGTGATTTATAGAAGTTTCATTTTAATACAGGGACCCATCCAGAAATTTCTTTTGTTATGCTCAAGGATATAGTACACATTTCTTTTGTGTGGCATCTTTCCTTTGGACGACAACAATTGCTTTTACCCTTCACCGGACTGTTGTAAAACACAAAACAGATGTTGAAGATTTGGAGGCCATGTTTCATTTATACGTCTGGGGTATGCATCTATCGAGGAATCGAATTTTAATATTGTAGCTTTGACTCTTTAAGAAACGTCCTATTTTTACAATAATCTTCATATCCTGCGCCATCCCAATCCCATGACTTTTTAATTTGAAAATGAATTTCTTGTACTGGCTTCGGTTATGTATGAAGAGTAGGACTTACTAGTCTTGATTTTGTTCAATTCCATTATCAACTTGCATTGATGAGAGCTCATTTTATTTTATTTTTTGATAGGTACTTCCCTGGTTATGACAGTTATGCGCTCCTTTGGTAATGACCATAGACATTTTGGTACATGGTGTGGGACTCAGACAGGTCTTACAGGAAAGGCAAGTAGTAATAGGAACACAGGTCACATGTTGTTTCATATAATTCCCAGAAATATTTGTAAATTTATTTTCCACCTCATTATTTTGGTTTTACATATATATGGTATATGATGGGATTTTAATTAACTAGCAGAGGCACAAGCTCTGGAGGTGCAATTTTCACATTTTTTTTAATATAAGAATTAAATGTAAATTGACTTTTCTAAAGCATGAAAGTTTTTGTTGCATAACTTTAGCTGGGGTTAAGTGTTATTGCCTTATTGGCCTCTGAGTGATATGTAACAACATTTTGTTCTCCATATTAAGCTCTGCTGTTACTGTTATAGTAAATACAAAACATTTGGCTTTAGGAAAATTAAAATAAACACCAAGTATGGAATCCCCTTTCTTTAGCGGTATATGTATCCCAGTTGCATGTTTTAGTGTCAACTCTCTCTAAATCTATGTAATTTGATATCATATAAATTCAAAAAGGGCCAATTTGGGTGGACTAATTTAGCTTCTTAAAAAAAAATTCAAAAAGGATTGGAAATGAAAGTAAGCTCATCTTTACCTACAAAAGGGCTGTTTTCCTTGTTGCAATTTTTAAAATTCAAAACCATGTATGTAGATTAACATGTAAAGCAGCTAAAATTAACTGCTGTGAAAAATCCACATGAGCGATATTTTTCTGACATTTTAAAGTTCTACACAACATTCTATCTACATTTTTGTGAAGTGCTTAGGGGTGTTTTCCATTATGGCATTATCCAAAATAAGATTGCAATGCTAATGAATAATTTAAAGAAAGCAGAATAACAACAGAAACCTCCAAATTTTCTGAAACTTTGGATTGCATATCTACTGCATTGTATTTGCATTCTGTGTATCAAAATACTCTGTTAATTTTTCTTTACCTGTCATCTAAAAGAATGTTCCTTTTTCTATGCAGGCAGTTCATTTTGTTACATTTTACATACCACTTTGGGGTGCAATTCTATATAATGGGTTTACATACTGGCAAGTAATACGCATGCTGAATAATGCAACCCGTGTATGTATCTGATTTTACTGATTCTTTTTTAAACTAAGAGCTAATTGCTTTTTCAGTCACTTTTTGATACCTTGTTTCTTGTAAAATTTCAGATGGCAAGTGGAATGTCAGGCCAAGCTTATGTCTCAGATACAAGAGACAACATGAGGGTATTTATATTTATACTATTGTTGTTTGATGTTTCTATTAAAATATATAAAATACCTTATGAAATAAATATTGTATAAATATTTTTAGAGTATTTCAGAAGATCTCTTAGGATTATTTTCCCTATATTTCATATTTTGTTTCTGGATTTAATTAGAATTGGATTTCATGAGTATATTTATATATCCATGCTTGAATCAATTGCTTAAGATGATGAATGTGTTCTTTTCTGTTGCATCTATGTTGCAATTCAACAGATATTTGATTGTTTTGGATTTTTCTTGCAGGCTCTGAATCGCTGGGGATACTATCCGCTAATTCTAATAGGATCTTGGGCTTTTGGCACTATTAACCGAATTCATGATTTTTTTGAACCTAACCAAAAGATTTTTTGGCTCTCACTTCTTGACGTTGGAACGGCTGCCCTTATGGTATCTACAAGTAACCATACTGTTTTCAGCTTTATCTTCCTTGCTACAATCTTTTGTCAGTTCCACTAATCTCTTACGACCCATCCATCGGTTAACATTTTATTTTCTCGAATAATCAAACTTATTACATCTTCCGCTATTATCTTCATAACAAACTAAAATGCATTATCTAACTTGTAATCCAGATGCATATGAAATAATTGATATTTAATATTTTTACACATTTGACCGGGGTGTGAAAATCTTGGTATACAACCTGTTCAACATTGAAATTCAACATATTTAAACAAAAAATGTGATAATAGTTTAAGTTTGTCGAAGTTTTGTAAGTGATTTGATGTAACTCAAGTTAAACAGTATGTCATAGTTGGTCATGTTTTTTCTTTGCATATGAATAATGGGAGGTTAATTCATGCAATTTAAACACAAGTGGACAAGAACAAGACCACAATTATTTTAGAAGATGTAATAATTTAAGAACGTCTAATTATCAGCCTCATGCTCCAGTTGCACTAAGCCACTAACACTAGAAACTTTTTTTTAAAAGGCACACCCTGCGTGACATCACTGCAATTTATTTAATTGGTATCCCTTGGTTCATATGTTCTGTGCTTTTTCAGTTTATGTAATTGGTGTACCTTGGTTCATATTGATGTCAAATTAAGAGTGTTGGTGAAAAGTTCCATTATGACATTTCGCTCGCTAAGCTTTCTCACTTTTGTCTATTTATTGCAGGGCCTCTTTAACTCAATTGCATATGGCCTCAATTCTTCTGTTCGTCGGGCAATTTGTGAAAGACTAGACAAGTAAGTCCTAGTTCTATTCTATTTTCCGTGGGATTCCCAAGTGAATTTTATTATCTCTACTTTGTCCCTTAACTTCAAGGCCAGTCTAATTGCACTCATTACATATCCAAACGTGTGCACTCATTTTGCCAATCTGGTTCTGTTAGCCTTGCCACCTAGCCTTTTTCATGACTCACTTTGTCCTGGCAAGGCTTGTCCCTAAAATTTACTCATCCACTCTTGTTCGCTCCCTTTTCTTTCAACCTCCTTATCGTAAGGTTACTCGGTCAATATCATGGATATCATACTATTCTTTAGAAAAACAATTAATTAGGTTATATGTCATCATATTGTTCGAGAATTTTATGGTCATGTCTTGTGTGCACTGCACACCTTGCGTAATACATAGCATAGTATGTTGGATTGCTATTCTTCTAAATTGACAGCTAGGAATTAAAAAGTAATTACAGAAAGTACTTGTACAAAATAGCACCCCAAAAATATGGTTATATACTTGTTGGACAGTGTTTTGCTTCACAGCTCATCTTCACTGAATAGTTTGCGTTAACATAAAAAGAAGGAAAAAATGTGTACTTTGAAACTTGGTTTATTGCTTATAGCTAATTTTTTAAGAATTTGTACTGAGAAACTATTTCCACTTGTTGATATGGGGCTTCCTAGGAAGTTGAATCTGTGTAAGGATCATTTACCATAGTTTTAGTCTTCATCTTTAAAGGAGGCAGCAAGTTGAACTCCCTTGACCTTCATCTTCCATGATTGCATCGAGGAAGTGTGGTGGGAGCTGAAAGTAGGCAGTGACTGCCAACATAGGTTAAGATCCCTGCTATAATGTAGTGCTGTCAAATTACACATTTTTTTATTTTTATCCAACTGTGCAAATTATGGTTTGAACCATAGCACCTAAAATGTGTGGGTGGCACCATATACTTCGTAAGTTCGTGGAATTTTATTTGGGAATTGCCAATTATTTGACGATTCATGAGCACTTAATTTGTAGTTAGTTTGGACAGAAGGTCCAAAATTTATTAGGTCCTTGTTTCTTTTTTACATTTCATGAGCAATTATTTATTGAAATTTACGCTCTTTTGTTATCATTGCTTTTTTCCTAGCACATTTAATGAAAATAAATGACCAAATCTGCTTCTCTCTTCCTTTGGTGTCAGGTTCTGGCCCGAGCGACTAAATAGATGGCTCCCTAACAATTTTAAGTACAAAAGCTTATCACAAGAAAGTGAACTCGCCGTGTTCAGAAATGAAGATCAACGATAGTGTCGATCCTCCATATTGAATTTTTGCAGTTTTCCTGTTTACTGAGTTGCTGCTGTTTCATAGACAACAAAGGATCCACAGGCTGCATCAATTCTGGGTTATTTGTTGCTCTGATGCTTCAACTACATGAATCATGACTTTCATACCATGAATTTAACACTGACAACTATCTATCCTTCTCGAACTAATCAGAGGATGGACCTGTTTGTGTCGTGTGTCTTTGGATGCTGTAAATATCCTCAAATTGAAGACCATTGTGACTGCAGTGCTTTTATATTTCTAAAAAGGCTCAAATTCTCGCGTCATGATTCATCTTTTGAAAGTCTTAACCTCATTGTATGCTCTTGTATCTGCTTATAATTTCTGCGATAGAATGTTACCTTGATTTTATTCATGTTATACTAAAAGGTTAGGTGTACTTTCTGATTGTTACAAATTGCTAAATTACTTTCCAAATTTGATGGCCATTGTATTGGTTCATTGCCAACTGTAGAAATACATGAGTGTGAAATAGACATGTCCATGTCATTTTTCTTTATTCATTATAACCTTATATTGTCCTCTTCATTCCCAATTCCACTTAGACCATCTCCAATGGTGTAGTACCATCCATTTGAGTACCTATTAGGTACTACTTCTCAAATAAGAACCCTCGCTCTCTTCTTGGACCCACCTTTATTTTTCATTAAAATATTATTTTCATTTAACTATTTCTCTTCTTGCACAATTTTAAAAGTGTGGAGTTATTGATGAGATCCATTTTAAAACTTTTTACGAAGTGCTCTATTGGAGGAGTTGAGTACCTATTAGGTACTATTATTAAAAAATGATAAATTAGTGATGTGTCCATGTGGGACCTATTTAAGTGCTCAAAGTTTGAGTTATCCATTGTGGATACTCTTATAGGACCTAACATATTTTTGGAGCTCTTCTTTGATCTCCTACAGCATTGCCATATCATTTTAGGGTTACTTTCCCAAAAGACATGCCTGATGCAACCATCAGCACTGTCCTTCCTCTGTTTGTTACCATATATTTTTTATGATAAACAAATTAGAAGGAAAACATAGTCCCACCCTAATTAAACACACATTTCTGACGCCATTGCCAATACAGCTAGCTATATATAGTGCCAAAACGACAGGAAAAAAAACAAGACAATTGCTACCTCAATAAGAACAAAAAAGTTCAATAGTATTTCATTTTGATGATACAGAGTAGAATCATACAACAGAAAAATCGCAGAAAAAACACAGTAATTCACAAATATTATTACAGAAAATTAATTTAAACCACAAACTAAGCACATGCACAAGAACTATCAACAACAATTGCAGAATCATCTTCACCCTGACTCCTAAACAAGAAATAACCAATCGTTAAACCAACCACAATAGCCACAAAAACACCACCATTAAAAGACATTATAGCCAACATTAACAAATACCCAATCGCAGAATTAACCCCAAACAGAACCGATTCAACAACCTTATTTCTAGAAACCTTATTCAACCCCAGAAGAGGAGTCTGAATCTCCGGCACCGTAGAACCACCCCTCCCCTCGCTGGAAAAAAACTTCAGCCGAATCCGAATATTCTCCAGATATTGGTAGAAAGTAGCAATCAAGAAACACGCGATTAAACTCAGTGTATAACTCGTCCATGAATCGGTCTTCCATGAATCAAATAACAGTGTCACGTTTTTTCCCCAATATAGTGTCATGTGCATCATCTTCGAACAACAAAAATTGGTTTGCAATTTTTCTGATTTACTCCCTCCGATCTTATATATAAGAAACAATTGACTTTTTAGATACATTGTAAAATTGATGTATCTAGACAATAATATAGTCCATATACAGATACATCAATTTTACAATATATCTAAAAAGTCAATTGTTTCTTATATATAAAATTAGATGGATTATGTCGGAAAAATTAAAAGAAAAAAGTGTTTCGAAAATTTTAAGGGTTTTGTTTGATTTTGTGGGTACGATGAAGGAAAAAGTTGGTATATGTGAGAATCTTTTAGAGTTACGAGAATTGGTAGTGTGTTTTTTCAGTGAAAATCTAATATAGACACAAACACAAATGAAATGTGTTAGGCATACTCACATAAATTAAAAAAAATTAAAGAAAAAAGAAATAAAATGATGTTGATTGATGTGACTATATTATTTTCGTTTTAAATTTTTTGATTTATGTATGTGTGCCCAAATGATATGCCTAAAGATTTGTGCCTATGTAAGACTTCCTCCGTTTTTACAATCGAAATTTGTGAAATTTTGTTGTTTCTCTGTTTAATTACGGTTTTGCCTTTCTTTAGTTGTTGTATCTAGAGGTTATCGTATCCGAACCAATCCAAAAGTAAAACCGTAAATCGAACCAATTCAAATTGAAAATCGCAAAAACCACATTTGGTTTGGATGTATTTGGATGACTTTTTTATTGATCCGCAAACCGCAAAACCGACAACCGCTAAAACCGCAAAAGCCGCGGTTAACCGCTAGAACCGCATTAAGTTTATATTATATTCCAATATCTCTAAAACTCCTTTAAGTTTCTATCATAATCAAACATACATAGTCTAATTATCAAGTCAGTCCATCAATTTAATGAAACTTCAAGTCGTTCTTATTTTTTGTATTGTAATATTACTTTAGTATTGTAATATTATTTTATATCAACAACTTTTATCGATAATGTGATGTTATTTTGGAACTTCAAGCTCTTTTTAAGATATTTAAAATTGTAAAGTACTATAATGTTATTTTGAATAAACAACTTTTATTGGTACTGTAATGTTATTTTGTAACAAGTTCATGTGTGTGTCAAATGATCATGATAGAAATTTTTTATGCCGTAAACTGCCGCCACCGAACCGATCATAACCGCATTGGTTTGGTTTGGATGACTTTTTAAAATCCAACCGAACCAAACCAAACCGCATGTTTTTTTATCTCGCGGTTAGGATGACTTTTTCGCTCATAACCGAACCAAACCGCACCGCGAACACCCCTGGTTGTATCTTGCCATTATTGCGGTTCAGTTAATTCAGTTTCTAAGGTTATAAAAGGGATTTCGCAACGATTTCAAGCGGATTTTCCCGTAAAATTCGATGACTCCGTTAATATAGTTTTGCGTGTACGCCTTTACTACAGTTTACAGTATGTGATCTTAGTAATTTTTTTTTTTTGACTGGATGATCTTAGTATTTTATCCAGTAGTACACAAAAAAGTTAAAGTAAATGATGCTTTCCATTTTTTATTTTTTAGTTCTTAGAAATGGTGAGTGTTCTGTTAACCAAGTTAATTTGTTGTGGTTTTTCAATTAAGGGTTTTTTAGTTGATTTTGTTTATATAGATTAATCATTAAAATAATCTCTAAAATTGTTTTATATAGATTAATTTTATAGATTTATTAAATATTTAATGACCTAGTTCATCGTATAGACTAAATACATTAATTTTTTAATATATTTAAAAACTAATGTTTTACTTTTTTTTTTTTGAATGGACTAATGTTTTACTTATAATAGTGATCGAAGGGAGTATTTGATTATAAATTTTATAAGAAAATGCTAACTAGTGTTCTGATGACACTAGTTAAAGAAATTCAATATAGTAAAATTATATTGAAATTTGTGTAGTTAATGTTTATAAGATATAATAAAAAAAAATTAATGCAAAATTTATCTTTTTATATGTTTAATTAGTGTTTTGAGGTACTACTAGTTAGCACGACCCTGTTTCATAATAGATGATAACTTTTATTTTGGATGACCAAATCACTTTAATAATTGATGCATAATAGACCAAAATTTAAAAATATTTTAAATATTAATGATCATTATTAATTTGACCAAATAAATTAAAATATGTGAGACGAATTTTTCAACACTCATATTTGGATTCTATGACATATTAAAGACCATTGTCGATTATGTCATTGTCTTATTCGTTAGGATAAGATGAACTATGAGTTTCTACTTTCAAGAGATATCTTGGGGAAATTGACTTATTCTTGCTCAAGTCAAGTGGAATCATTTTAAATTGGCTCTAGACTACGATTCGATAGAGAACGATTTGGCACATCTTCGATTTCCTGGTATGAAAGCTTGGTTTTCTTTGAGTTCAAGATATTCAGCATAAGCCATCTTTGATATTTGTGAGGTGTATTAGAACTTTGTTTGATTTTAAATTATTGATCCAATGGGAACCACTTATTAAAATGGTGCAATGTAAAATGTATCCTTCTTATACAATTCATGCTCACTTTTAATCTTCTTTTATCTCTTCATTGTGAAACTCCTACAATAGTTGTGTCTCTCTCCGTTATTAATTTTATGCGATCTATCTTTCTCTCCCTCCCATCCGTTTATGCAGAGGCGGAGACTGGGTGGCCCGGGTGGGCCGCAGCTAGGGGTAGCAAAACGGGTCGAGTCCGCTGGGCCGATCCGTTTGACCCAACATTTTTGGTGGGCTGGGCTGAGGTTTTCGGCCTTATACCTTAAGTTGGCCTGCCACGCCCCACCCCATTTTTGGGTGGGCTTAAACGGGGCGGACCCAAACGGGGCGAGTATGCTCGTTTTGCCTCCTCTTTCTAGTATTTATCCTTTTATCTTAGATTGTAAGGAATTACTTATTAACTTAGTTGATGATTCTGTTAGTTTAATTAAGCGTAATTGTAATGAATTGTTTATTAACTTGGTTAATGTTTCTTTTAGTTTAATTATCTATATTCTCTGCGGCAATCTTCTCTTAATTATCCCTATTATAATATTATTGTTAATTTAAAACTATGAGGTAAAAATTGTAAGGAATTGTGAAGTTATTATAATTCAACTTGTTTAATACTTTTTTAACATTGAATTGTGAAGTTATATAATTCAAATTGTAAAAAAAAAAAAGTATTTGATGGGCATGCCCGCCACCCCGCCAATAAATGAGCGGGCTTGAGTTTTGAACCCGAACACATAAATTGGTCCACCCCACCCTATTTTTGGGTGGTCATAAACTTAGCGGGCCGAAACTAAGCGACCGTGCCTGTTTTGTCACCCCGCAGCCCACCCCAAAAACTTGAAAATTACAAGTGTACTCATATGGCTCTATGAATATATATATATATATATATATATATATATATATATATATATATATATATTCACTATTATCTTTTTCAATAATTTTTTGTGCGAATAAATCACAATATTTTATCAATTAAAAACAATGATTCTTTTTTTAGTATTGTACCGGTCAGCTTCGCCTAGGCCCAATCATGCTTCAAGCCCATTATGGCTAACAGCCCAGAAACGAGCACACTGCGTGCCCGAACCGGTTCGATACGCTCAAAATCCAACTCTTCATACCCGGCCCAGCTCGCCTGGGCCCAATTTCGCCTATCCAGGTCCAGTATGCCACGAACCATCAATAAAGCACGTGAAAAATAAGCTTATACCACGATCAGGGAAACTTGGCGCCAACGCCTTTCCCCCCACTACGCGCCAAATTCGGACTCACCCCATAATAAACATCATGGGATCGCGGGGAGTTATATACTCCCTCTGTGTGCCTATAAATACAACCCCCAAAAGAAAATTAAAGGCAGACCAAAAATTAACCTAAGTACTATTGATACTTCACTCACTATTATTAAATATACACCCCCTAAGTTCCACACCGGAACAATTGGCGCCCACCGTGGGGCTCTAGTAAAACACTTCCCAGACCTCAAGCAACAAACAAGCCATAACCATGGCTGCAGAACAAAGTGGATTGAAGCCGAACCAGTAGCAACAATCTCAGCGGAAAAGGTAAAACATTTCTATTGGAAGAAGATCATCTGCAGATTCGGACTGCCCAAATACATAGTCTCCGACAACGGCACTCAGTTCACAAGTGAGAAGGTAGTTCGTTTCTGCGAAGAAAAAGGAATCAGAAATACATTCGTCTCTATAGAACATCCGCAAGCTAATGGACAAGCAGAAGCGGCGAATACGGTGATCCTAAAGGCAATCAAAAGGAAGCTGGAAGCAAAAGACAAGAATTGGACGGAACCCTTGACATCAATTTTGTGGTCGTATCATACCACACCACACTCAACAACAGGAGAAACTCCATTTTGGATGGTCTATGAGACAGATGCAATGATTCCCGTGGAAATAGATCCTCCCAACTGGCGAAGAGAAACAATCACAGGCGAGGAAAACAGTGCGGCCCTGCAGGAAAACCTAGACCTTTTGGAAGAAGTGAGAGAAGCAGCACATTTCAGGGAGTTCGCCCTAAAGCAAAGAGCATCAAGGAAGTACAACACAAAAGTAATACCAAGAAACTTCAAGGAAGGCGACTTGGTCCTGAAAAGACCAATGGGAAAGGACAAAGGAGGAAAACTGGCACCAAACTGGGAAGGACCGTTCAGGATTAATGAGGCGTTTGGAAATGGAGCATACAGGCTAGAAACTCTGAAGGGCGAGGTGATGCCCAGGACGTGGAACGTATCAAACCTCAGATTGAAACAGGAGAAGCTGCCCTCGAGGCGCACAAATATACAAAGGCCACCATGTAAGTCTAAGGCTTTGGTGTGCAATATTTATCCGGCGAGGAAGGCCACCATGTAAGTCTAAGGCTTTGGTGTGCAAAATTTATCCGACATGGAAGGCCGCCATGTAAGTCTAAGGCTTTGGCGTGCAAATATTTATCCGACGAGGAAGGCCACCATGTAAGTCTAAGGCTTTGGTGTGCAAAATTATCCGGCATGGAAGGCCGCCATGTAAGTCTAAGGCTTTGGCGTGGAAAAATTTATCCGGCATGGAAGGCCTCCATGTAAGTCTAAGGCTTTGGCGTGCAAATATTTATCCGGCGAGGAAGGCCGCCATGTAAGTCTAAGGCTTTGGTGTGCAAAATTTATCCGGCATGGAAGGCCGCCATGTAAGTCTAAGGCTTTGGCGTGCAAAAATTTATCCGGCATAGAAGGCCGCCATGTAAGTCTAAGGCTTTGGCGTGCAAATATTTATCCGGCGAGGAAGGCCACCATGTAAGTCTAAGGCTTTGGTGTGCAAAATTTATCCGGCGAGGAAGGTCACCATGTAAGTCTAAGGCTTTGGTGTGCAAAATTTATCCGGCATGGAAGGCCGCCATGTAAGTCTTTTGGCGTGCAAATATTTATCAGGCGAGGAAGGCCAACATGTAAGTCTAAGGCTTTGGTGTGCAAAGTCAACAACTCGGAGTTCAAAGATTATATGATAATGCAAGTTACATCCATAAATTTTTAATATAAAAATACAAGTTGCGTGATTAAAATTGCAGGAACGACAACAAAGAAGAACAGGTAATACGCTGCAGAACAAAGGCGCCGTTAAGGTTGTTATTTTCATTCAGAAATAGAAGACACAAACAAAAAAAAAGCCAAAAATTACAAGCAAATGAAATACAAATGATCAAACAAAAGACAAATGATCAAATCCTACAACTACTATCCTCGCAGCCAAGAGAAAGAAACCTGAAGACATGAATCTCAATCCCTCAATACCCTTGGATCCAATCTCTCCAGCAAGATAAAGAAATCGGGAGAAGGAACAACTCATCAGGGAAGCAGCTACTTAAAATCTCCTCCTCAGCATTTTTCTGCGGAAACTTCATGGAATCCGTAACAGCTCGAGAATTCTCTTCTTCTCCAAAGAAGCACGCCCCAGGGTAAGATCCATAAGGACAATGAGCCCTTAAGAACTCTTCATAATCATCATCCATTTCATCAGAATCATAAGACCTAACCAAAGGAAAAACCTCTGATAAATCATTTTTTCTAGATTCATTTTTATGTTTGCGATTGGATGATGAAATATCTACTCTCTTTTTTCCTTTATGAGAATTTGATTTGGTAGTATCCTCACCTCTAGACTTTACCCTCATCAGGATAACGATAGGAACAAACAGAGGAGGCAGAAAAGAAAAGAATGTGTGAAGAAAAGTAAACCAAAGACAACAATTTATAGGGAAAACTCAGTCAAAACCGCAATTAATGCATAGTTGAACAGTTACGCGAACCTAGAGTAGTTAGTCTTGAAACCAGCAAAATTTATTAACCCGCGTTTTGATAAGAAAAATTTTGACCCACAGAAACCAAACCAATCAGAGAAGAGAGAGATTACTTTCCCTAAAGTAGACGTTGGCGCCCTCAGTTATAAGGAGCGACGCCAACCACGAAAACCATTAGGCGAATCAAAAATTAACTAAGATATCAAAATATTAAAACATAGCAAAATATAGCAGTAAAGTAACAAAATGTCATAATATTATAGCCCCAGAGGGGCACTTCAAAGTACAAGACAATCAGGACATCCTCGCCCTAAGGGCGGACAAAATACAAACAGAACACAGAAATTTTCAAAGACAACAAGAAAAACCCTTAAAAACTATCTCAACCGAAACGAGACACAACCTTCCCATCCTCCACCTTCTTAAAAAAAGCAGCCTCTTTCAACTTAGCCGGGTCAAGATCAGGAAACAGCACTTCAATCTGCTCAATGGCAGCGGCAAACCCATCAACGTACTTCTTTGCCATTTCAGTTTTAAGCTCAACAATCCCCTCTTCCATCTCAACTCTCTCCTCATCGTGATTGGTCAAATCCTTCCACGCCTTAACGAGGGTAACGATGGCTGCATTGCGCCCAACCAGATGATTATGATTGTCCAAAGACAACCGCCTATTTTCTTCCCTCAAAACCCTCATCTGCTTTTAATACACCGCCTTCATCTTCTTCAAAGATTCGTCATTATCCCTCTTGGACTCTACGGCAGCAGTTTCCAACTTAGCACCGTTTTCCTTTTCCTGGCGCCTAAAGACCAGCTCGTTAAGAGCGATACACCTCAATCCATTTCCAACAGCAATTTTCCTCACCTCCTCTAAGGGCATAGCCTCGAACCTCTTCGTGTCGCCCTTCATATGATCAGCCACAAAGGAGACAGGATTGAAATCAACCCCCCAATTAGAGGAAGACTCCGTAGGCGCAGCTCAGCTCTTGTCAGCAGCAGTCACCGACGCCACTCCCTTAGAAGGCGACTTCACCCCACCAGTAGAACTGCTCACACGAGCACGTGTAGTCCTGGTCCCCCTAGGCGGAATCTGAACTGAGACTACAACACCCTCGCTTGCGGTATCCTCTTCAGCGTTCTGAGAGTCATCCTCATCATCGCCCCTCTTCCTCTTGGGGCGAGCAACCTTAGAAGATGTACCCTCAGCAGTAAGAAGCTGTGATATAGGATCCACAACCTCATCAAGCTTCAGTTTTTGATTCTTGGCCGCCAAAAGAAACGACGCAAATTCTTCATCATAAAACTTCTTCATTTTTTCTGAAACAAGAAAAGACACGGGCGTTAGAACTATATATCAACAAATGACAAAACCAAAACAACCCAATTCAACACTAAAGTACTTACTCATAAGGGCCAAGACCCTTGCTGGATTAGATTCTAGACGAAGGAGATCCTTAGTCTCAAACACATCGAACCTACTTAGAAAAGCTATTGTTTCGAACTCAAAAGGCGTCAACAACTCCTCATTGACACCCTTCACCACTCTTGGATTCTCAGACCAGTAAAAAGGGAACAAACCAACTCCCTCGTCGTCAAACATCACACCAGGACATTATGTACCGCCATGAACTCGAAAGAAGGAATCATGGAAGTTTTTAAAGTTGGAGGCATAGCGGTTAAACAAACCTCTATTAGGTTGAGCATAAAGAGAAACGAATTTCTCATTCAGACCTTTGACGTAATAAAAATAAAAGAAAACGCCTGGGCGAGGAGTTATGTCCAGGGCGTCGCAAAGGATTTCAAAACTTTTTATATAGCCCCAACTGTTGGGGTGTAGTTGAATTGGAGGAAGGTTAAGAATGCGCAAAATGGAAATCTCGAAAGGAGTGAAAGGGAACCATAGATTAAGCCTTTGGACAACAACACTGTACATTAGGAAGTAATGAGGAGCCCTCCTATTTACAACAGACACCAACTCGTCCATCCCTACAGGCTCTACTATCACATCGCCCTCATTCCCCGACCCAGACAAGCTCACAGCGTTCCTAAGAGCCTGAACACTTTCCTCCGTAGTAAACTTTGAAGAAACAAACATCTCGCCACCACTTTTCGGAACAAAGGGAATCAACTCCTTCCCTGTGAAAGAAGAACGAGGAATTATTACACAATCGTCGTCGCTACTATCAGAATCACTCAACATAAACCCTAGAAGTTCTGAAAAATACCCCTCTTCGTTTAACGACCCGTCTTCCCTAGTAAAATGCGAACGAATTTGTCGCTCGAGTTCAGAATCGAGAGGGGGAACAGTGGAAGAACCCTCAATCTTATCGTCTAAATCCCTAAGGATAACCATAGAAGAAGCAGAAGAATAAAAACCACCAGAGAAAGAGGAGAAGTATACCTTACGTAGTTAAGAGAGCAACGGTAGCAAGTTCGTAAACGTTACAGAAGGAGATCAAAGCAATACGAGTTGGAAGCAAACTAAGAAGATAGAATGATCTAATTAAGTGAAAAGAGAATATATAGACGAAGTTAGAACCTTGACCCAATGAATAAAGGCATAGAAGTTGAAACGATAGGAGTATCCAACGGTTAATAGCGTGTAGTCACGCACGATAACACACACGTGTCAGATAGGAATTAGGCATGGCAATAAAACCCATACCCGCGGGTACCCGCCCGTACCATCCCCGTTTTGACGGGTAAAACCCGAGTTGACTGGGTTTGGGTTTGGGTTTGGGTTTTCCCCGATTTTAAAAGACGGGGATGGGGCGGGTAATGGGGATATTGATACCCACCCCGAACCCGTCCCCAAACCCGCCCCGTTTATATAAACATCATATTTTCCTTTTCATAAATTAAATTATGTATAAAAAAATATGATATATGTACAAAAAAATTCTTAAATTACATTCATACATTTAATTTTATTTTAAATTGAGTATTAAATAATTTGTTTTTCCTATTATTTTCTTTGTTTAATAAAATCATACTATTGAAATATAATAGTTCTCAACTTTTAAATCATTTTTTAACTAAAAGATATCAAAATATAATTCGAGTTCATGTGGAGAGAAACGAAACGGGGATACCCGAAACCCATTGGGGATACCCGAACCCCGTCGGGTATGGGTTTGGGGTTCTGCTTTTCTTCCTCGCTTAAAATGGGGATGGGTATGGGGATACCCGAACTTTATGGGTTTGGGTTTGGGGAGAGCAAAACCCGACCATGCCCCGCCCCATTGCCATGCCTAATAGGAATACCAGAAGTTAAAGCCATAACGCCGAAACGTAAAAGAAAACAGAACGCCAAAGAGTTACAATAAAATATTTATTATCACTGGGAAAAAGACGCCTCCGTATAAACGCCACCTATACAAAAGCAAAGTACAAATACAGAAAAAACAAATTGATAATAGAAATCTAAATGCTATCAGCTGCCTCTCGTGCATTTGCCCACATGCCTTCAATCTTCTTCAAGCACTCCTTTGCAGTATCCACCTCGTCATAGATTTTGGCTGCCACATCGTCATGAGCCCTCTGGCGATCTTTCAACTCAAGGAGAAGTTTACATTTTTCCAGCAACTTCGCCACATCATCACGAATGCCCCTCCGCAACCGGCGTTTCCTTTCAGACAACTGGGTTATCTCTGCTTGCAATCTACAAATTTGTTGATCAACAGAATCCTCCTCATCAAAAGCAGCAGCAAGGGTGCCTTCGTACATACGCATTCCTTCCTTCACCAGCCAAGTCTCCTCAAGCAGCGCAGAAGTGGACCTCTGGCTGTCTAGGCGTGATGCTTCCACAGATTCAATAAAAGGAAAGTCTTTTATCATCTGATCTCTAACGGTCAGCAGGCGATCAAGGAACAACTGAGAAGTGGACAGGTGCCATGAATAATCACGAAGGTCAGCAACAATGGAGGCAAAATCCTCATAGTTATCCATCAGATCATCAGCTTCCTGAAGGAGTATTGACTTCAGGGTACTAATCAAAAGATCCACAGGGTCATTCATTTTGTAAATATACTTGTAAAACTCAAATACAATGTAAACGTATATATAGTACGACTGAAACCCAGAAAAAAGGGAACGGCCAAAGGCTCATCATGTAACGAATAGATACGTAAACCAAAGGAATCGAAGAAAGCGCAACAAGCTTATCAGCGCTGCGCCCCTTTAGGCCTTGCGCTTAGGGGGCTGTGTACCGGTCAGCTTCGCCTAGGCCCAATCATGCTTCAAGCCCATTATGGCTAACAGCCCAGAAACGAGCACACTGCGCGCCCGAACCGGTTCGATACGCTCAAAATCCAACTCTTCATACCCGGCCCAGCTCGCCTGGGCTCAATTTCGCCTATCCAGGTCCAGTATGCCACGAACCATCAATAAAGCACGTGAAAAATAAGCTTATACCACGATCAGGGAAACTTGGCGCCAACGCCTTTCCCCCCACTACGCGCCAAATTCGGACTCACCCCATAATAAACATCATGGGATCGTGGGGAGTTATATACTCCCTCTGTGTGCCTATAAATACAACCCCCAAAAGAAAATTAAAGACAGACCAAAAATTAACTTAAGTACTATTGATACTTCACTCATTATTACTAAATATACACCCCCTAAGTTCCACACCGGAACAAGTATATACAGTATAATTTATGATAAATTTTGTGCAAGTATTAGTTCAAAGTTAAAGTACTGCTAATTTTGAGTCATTTAATACACGTAAATATTATCTTATGGTATGCAGTTTAGTTTTTTAATTACTAACTTTTATTTTTACACGAGCAAAATTATGGTATTTTATGTCGAGTGATCAACTTTTTACTTATTATAACCTCAACTGTTATATGTAATATAGAATTTCGTAATTAATTTATATATTGTAATTTTTTAGTGGCCACCCAAAAATAATTTCCCGGGTCCGCCATTGAGTCTATGAATAATTAACTTTTATAGAGTAATATTGAAGTGTGGTTAATTGAATGTATATATAAAAATTTAGATTGTCTATGCAAAACAATTAATTTGTTATGAAAAATGATTCAAAATAGAATTAGTATTGAGCAAAATTAAAGTATAGGGAGAAAGTTAGAAATAAGAATAAAAAATCAATTATGAGCTTGACAAAAAAAAATCAATTATGAGTGAGTTTCATGAGGACAAAGGAGCATATTGCATATGTGAACCTCAATCTATAATGGCCTAACAAATTCTGAGGCCAAGAAATTTAAGGATTATCGTGGAAGCTGGCCGGAGTACAAATTGTCCCCCCCACCTTATAATTTTCCCATCCCTTATGATCAAAGCTACATGTGAAGTGGTCACACACGTGCATGATTTTTCATGTTGAATACAAATGAATTTTGATATATAAGCAGATCTATGTTTTAAAAAATTAATATTATTGAATGTGATTTGATGCTTTTTGGAGAAAATTGTTAACATTGTATTTCAGATTTATGTTTTAAAACCAAATTAAACTGCATGAATAAATTATAATACTTATTATTTTTAATAGCATAATAAACTGCGTTAATTTTATTATTTGTTGGTGTTTTATTTATTTTTCAATAATAGATAGTATAATTTAATTGGTAAAGGACATTGCACATTTGTGCAGGGACCGGAGTTCGAACCCGGTATGCCCACTTATTCACCTTTAAGGGGTGAATTTTCAACCGCTAAGCTATCTGACCAAAAAAAAGATAGTATAGTTTAATTTTTTATTTGTTATTATTTATGTTTCATCATAGATGTCATGTACGAGAAAAGGAGGACACAAGCTAATCTTGACCCATAGATTATCAGTAGAATTCAAAGTATCCCAAACTAACTTACCAAAGAGAGGCACATTCTTAAATCTAGCAATCCGATCGAAGACTAACACCACCGTATTTCATATATGTACATTTTTATTTTTTAAATTAAAATGAATTCTTACACCAATTTTCAATGCAAAATATTATGTTAAAGGCAAAACTATATGTGTTCATGTATTATTTCTTTACGGTATATTTGAACTTTTATTTTAATTTAATCATATAAGTTCAACATTAATAACAAATAAATAAATATTCGTGTATTGATATTATAAAATGACAAACAATTTTAAATAAGATAAATAAAATGAGATAGAGCGAGCATAATCATATATGCATTTTTGGGTATTTTTAAATATAAATAGATAAGGCCAACTCCGATTATTTTCGAGGTCCAGCTTGAACATTAAAAATTGACACTAAAAAAATAAAATATTTAATTTTTTTGTCATGTAGCTTAGTAGCTAGAAATTCAACTTTTGAGATGAATAAGTTGGAAAATCTAAGATTGAACATCGAAGATTGCATATAGAATGTGATATCCTTACCAACTGAATCAAATTCACGAAAATCAAAATGTTTATATTTTAATAGTCATACAAAATAATGTTAATAAAATATAAATATTTTTTTTATATTTATTTTAGTGAAAATGCTATTTAGTAAAAATTTTAATATGTAAGAAAAAGAGTAATTATAGATGGCAACATTTGATAAATCAAATTATAATCACTCTCTCTCATTTATAGTTATTCAATCTTTGATTGGTCAAATTCTCTATTTTTATAAATTCTCCTCTTTCTTCCGTAAAACTTTCTTACTAAATATCAATACTCTTATTTTAGAACCCTACTACTACCTGCACATATGTTAAGGCCCTAAAAGAACGGAGACTCCCCCAATAACACACCTTGCACACCCTAATAGTCGGGCTTGTCATGAAAGTAGGCTTACATGCATTTTTGTTTCTTTATTTTGTTTATTAAAACAATTATTTTTAGTCTCATATTCTATTTTTTGGTCCTTTAATTTTTGAATTTTGGTCTCTCATCGATACTTACTAAACTACGCTTCACATCTATATGAGAAATAATATGCCTAATAAACATAGTGATGTCAATCCACAAAACTTAGCTCAATTGAAAATACTGAAATTATTAGGTCGAAAGTCATGATCGAAATTCAAATTCTGATCTCTCCACTATATCTATGCAAATTTTTAATAACTTATAATTTTACCCGTGTACGGCAAATAAAACATAACCATGTCATAAAGAACGAGCCAAATCATCCAAATATAATAGAAATATGAAATGGGTACTAAAAAACCAAAAAATAACAAAATCTGATGATAATAAACCAATTTAAAATAATGCCAAAATTGTATTTAAGTAAAAAAATAAATAAATAAATACACACATCTGTCTATATTTAGAACCAGATACATTTTTTGTTGTTGTTAGATACATGTTTTTTTTATGTTTACTATGGAACAAATAATCGAATTCAATATCTTATGCATACTACTTAAATTCTTCACCACTAGACCAAACCTATTGATATAGATACATTTTTTCTTTATTCTTATATATATAAAGGGTACAAAGGAATATTATTGAGTTAAAATTATATCTATTAATGGACACATATATTTAGAGAAAAATAATAAACACATAAATAAAATAATACTAGTTTTAAAAAAACAAAAAAAAAATTTGTTAAATCATTTTTTTGTTAACAGAATCTTAACTCAAAGTATTCTTCTATCAATCGACCTAGGCAGCTCGATCCGTAGAATCTTAACTCGAAGAATACACCAACTCAATCCGTAGATATGCCACTAGACACAAACTCCCAAACTCGAAACAAAAGTGTTTGGTCCATCAGAATCCAAAAAGCAGCTCATTGAGTCAAAAGTTGGTGGACACCAGTAGAAAGCGAACTAGGCAGATAAGTGTCAGCTTGCAGACTGCCTCCAAACATTCAACACCGATGCGATATAGTTCAGTCAGATACAAATAAACCTGCAAATCTCAACATATTTGGAAACCATCAGCGACTCAAAACGAATCCTGCAAATCTCAACCGATTTGGAAATATCATTAAAAACCACATCTATAAACAAACAAAAAAGGAAGAAAAAAAAAGATAAACATAAAAGAAATCTTCTCATAAAAATAGCAACGAAAACCAGCTATAAAAAATAATAATAATCCAATCTATTTTAACTTCAAAAATAAGAACAAAACATAATTTACGCATAATAATAGAAACAAAAATCAAGATAAAAGATATGCGCCAAAAATAGTAACTTTTTTTAATGAAAAAATAGTAACTCAATCTAACGTATAATATATAATATAAAAAATAAAAATAGAAGAACCTAATAAAAAAAGATACTTATTTATGAGCTTAAAAATAAAAGAACATAAAAACAAAAACACGATGGGTCCGTTTAGATTTACTTATTTATGATCTTATGAGAAATAACTTATACAAATATATAAGCTTTTTATGTATTATTATAAGTTTTTTAATGTAGCTTATGAAAACAGTTTATAAAAAGATAATTTTTGTCAGTGAAAACTTATGAATTAACATGCGTAAAAAAACTTATGAAATAACATAAAATTTTATTTAGAAATTATAATCATAAAGTATTTTCATAAGACAAAATCAAACGGGCCCAATATAATAAAGGTATTACTACTAAAAATCTTAATTTATTCTCATTAATTCTTAAAAATATTTAAAATATTCTATTTCTTAAAAAATAAATTATATTTTTCAATTTACTATTTTTCTATATAATAGTTAAATTGTACTCTATATTTATTATAAAAAAGTCTACTCTATTTTTGTTTACTTTTATATAAAAAATACATGAGAAGTGTATTATTGATGAATGTATATTATAATAATTACGGGGTAAATATATATTATAATAACACACGGGACAATTATTTTAATAAAAAAAATTAATCATACACGGGACAATAACTTTAATAAAAAAAGAATTGAATAATATATTATAATAATACACGGAACAATTGTTGATGAATATAATATTGATGAATATATATATATATTATAATAATACACGAAACAAAAAAATAAAAAAAAATTTAATCATACACGAGACAATTGCTTTAATAAAAAAAATTAAATAATAAATATTTATTATTATGAATTATAATTTATTACACAACCGGACAATTGATTTAATAATTTATTTTTACAAAAACACAGTAGAATAACGTCACTTACAAAATCATTCCTCTTATATAGCACAAGCACAAGGGTTAAAAAGAAAATAAAAACGGCAGTAAATAGCGGCACCAAATCCCCAAAGGCAATAATTGGTGTTTTTTGGGCCACTTTACACTCCCTTTATTATAAATACAATACAACTTAGAGATGAGATGGTAACAAACAATACAAATATCCGCATCTATCTATCTATCTATCTGCTCTGCTCCTCGACAGATTAGATCCATCATCACTCAAAACGCCAATTCATTCCGTCGTTTCAAAGAGAGCCAATTTGGGCTCTGTAATGTCCAATACTCCATTTCAGTTACTTCCACTTTTCATCACCCAACAAATCATAGTTCAAGAGATCCAGTGGGAGAAAGAACGATAGATACATACATACTACTTCCTATCTATCACGGTAATTAACTATTTTTCATTTTCATTTCAATTTCAATCATGTTATTAGCGTTGCAATTATCATATACTATTCCATTGAATCACAATCATGTATCATTATTACAATATGTTCTAAATTGCTGTTACAATTTTAATGTTAATCTTCTTGTATTGCAATAATGCAATAAATCATCTCCAATGATTGACGAAATGGATTTCCTGCTGTCACTATTTCACTGCAGGTTAATCTCAGTCATCCAATTTTATTAAAGTATACTCCCTCCGGTCACTTATTGACAGGGGTGAGTATTATTTATTTGATCAAAATTTAATCTAAGGGCTCCAATGAAATGACTGCATGATATTTTAACAGCATAGAATCCAGGTCCAATGATTGATTCATACTGTTGTGATTAGCGCTTTTTTATTTTGAATGAGGAAATGTTAGTGGTTGATTTGTTATTTGTGCTTAAATAGATGCAGATGAATGAGAGAAGCGAGTACGGGGATGAGAAGGTTGTGAAAGAAGCTGAGGTGGTCGAGATGGAGGCGGTTTCGTCCGCAAAATGCTGTTGCTGTGGATTGGTGGAAGAGTGTACACACGCATACATTGCGCGCGTTAGGGAGAGATTTGGTGGTAGATGGATATGCGGGTTGTGTGCTGAGGCAGTGAAGGAAGAAAGAGCGAGGTCAGAGAGTGATGAGGAGAAAATCACAATCGATGAAGCTTTAAAGCGACACACCAAATTTCGCCAACAGTTTAGTTCTGTTTCTGATCATAACAAAGATTTCATACGTAATGTGAAACAGATTCTTTTTAGGACTTTGGATTCTCCTAGGAGCAAGGAACGTTTTGCTTGTAGACCTCTTGGTAGATCTCATAGTTGCTACTCAACCATGGAAACAACTCCACCAAGAACGACAGAGACACATACAGAGTGATCAAGATTCAAGAATAAGACGAATAAACATTGAGTTATTGCAAGCATTGTTGGTGGAAACAAGGTTTAGTTAGAATCTGTTGTGTTCTTCGTTGTTTGTTTCGTCATGTTCCGTTGCTGTTTTATGTTTTTAGTCTTGGTTGTTTCGTTTCGATGATTATGGTTAATTTATGTTTTTATTTTTTAGTATTGGTGATCGAATGGATGATGGTTGGAGATGAGTTTTCCTTCCCGGACTTTGATCACTTGGTGTTGATTGTAATTTCATTTTGATTACTAGCAATTGAATTTTAGTTTTCATATGGTTGGACCAATTTTAGGTTATGAAATTTATTTTGAAGCTAGCTTGCTAGCTTTTGTTTTTATGTATGGGACAAAATGATTTAGTTTCGTTTGGTGGCTAAATAATTGAGATATTTTTAATTAAGTACTTCTTGTTCTAAACAGAACTCAGATTTATCCGCGGGGGATAAATATGTACCGATCCGACCTCAAGTCCACATCTCCGTGGAGATTGTCCGCTTTGGGGTTAACCCGTCACGGTTCGGTTTTGTCCTTTGTAGAAAAGGCGCCTCGGTTGGTTAGAAGAGTGTGGCGTTTGTATATAAACTACCATTAGCCTCGAATTCCAAGCGATGTGGGACTTATCGTCCCCAGTGAAGTCGCCAATGTTCAGATCTAACCTCAAGTCCACATCTCCGAGAGATTGTCCACTTTGGGGTTAACCCGTCACGGTTTTGTCCTTTGTAGAAAGACGCCTCGGTTGGTTAGATGAGTGTGGCATGTTGTATATAAACTTCCATTAGCCTCGAGTTCCAAGCGATGTGAGACTATTTGGTGTATCCAGAACACTTCTTATGTATATAGAATTCAAATTCATTTTTGTATTGTTAAAAGCTAAGGCTAATAGCGCCAAGTACATCAAAACATGTCAATCAAGCTCATTAGTCTATTTTCTAGTTTGTTGTTATCTAAGCACATTTTTTTTTGAAGCAGCTATGACACCCCATAAAAAAAAAGCCTTCAAATGTTGAGCCACACAATATATATTTTTGACAAAGCAATGACAAAATGGCAAGGGGACCATAGTTTCTGATGAAAAAAGTGTGTTTTATTGAGGGTATAGAAGATGACAAAATAGAGCCATGTGTACATTGAACTATCACAAAACAACCGTACTTCTAAGACCCACTGCAGCCACAAGTTGATAAGTGCAGGCCCTCTTGATAAGGATACATGAATACGATGATAAGGGATACACAAAACGTGAAATATTCTACTTCTATGTGCCAATGCTTCTTTTTGTGCTTTGGTAAGTGGCTTTTGGTTTAATCAAACGTTTTTTCCACCTTTGAGCACCACTTTTTGTAGATATTGTTGAGTATTACGTAAGTTCTCACCATTTTTGTTTTTTCTTATAAAAGACGTCTCAATAAATAGAAGAGTATGTCTCACAAAAAAAAAATAGAAGAGTTTGGGTGTATATAAAATGAAACTTTTAGCATATGGTGACAAGAGGTTAAAAAAATGAGTAGTGCTAGATGGAACGACATGTTTCCATCGACGACGAATGTCACGACACGCCAAATCTAAGTTCCTTTGATCTATCCAAACCCGTCAGATTCATCGTGTGCTTCATATTATGCCACACATATTTTTCTTAATTTCTCTTAAACAAATTTTTTAAAAAAAAATCAGAAGATCCATTCTTGCTTCCTTGTCTGACCCATTCCAGATGACCGACCCACCATCTCCTTTTTACCGCCGCCGGTGTTCCTCTCGCCGCTATTCAAAGCATCACCGCCATCTCTCGCCACCGTCGTTCTTCACAGTATACAACAACAATACTTATCATCAGTAGTTTTAGAGTTTCTTATATTACATCCAGCAACAACAATTTCATTATCAACTGTTTAGTGACATTTGGTACAAAAATTGAAATTGCAGAGCATTAAAATTCATGAATAAATTAGAAAACATGGTACACCTAATTCTTTGCTCATGAGTTGCTTCAACCGCTCCTTAATGTGACGGCAGCCACTACGAGGATTGATAAATACAACCATAGGTGAACCCCGGCGGCTTCCTCTCCATCAGGTCCTCTTGGTCAATACTCCGGCGACGAGAACGATGGCGGTGGATTGGTCAGGAATGATATGGAGTTGGTGATTGAAGGCTCAGGAAAAAACTCAGACAGAGAGAAGGCTGATGTTTAATGAGTTGCCACGTCATGTCGTTGGATTTGCTTTGTCGTGCTTACCGGCATTTTCCTAAAAAAATTAGGCTAAAAAAGACTATAGATGTGAGAATGAAAACTTTTAAAAAATAAATCAATTTTTATTTTAAGCCGACTATACAAATTAATCAAACTAATCCGATCTACATTGATTTTGTTTTACTTGAACTTACTGATTTTTTTAGAAAATTCAAATTAAATTGATCCAATTAAATGTTATTGGTTCTGATTTTCATCTAGTTCATATGTGAATTAACCAAGCCAAACCATTTTCAACTTTGCTTTAATACAAATGCTTTGTTCTTTATTTTTGTCAGGCAGTCTAGTGGCTAGAATTTCATCCCTTAAAGATGAATAAGTGGGCATACTAGGATCCGAACTATGGTCCCTGCACTTTACGTGCAAATGTTCTACTAATTGAGTTAGGTTCACGGGACATACAAATCATTTGTTTAATATGATGCTTTTTTTCATACTTAATTATATTATAAGTTAATTGGTGAACAATTTGGCAAGCTAAGTTTTAGGTATATTTTAATTTCTATCTCATCTAGCTAGTTGATCTATACGATTGTTTTTGGATTTATAAATTTCAAATAAAATAATTGCAGCTCATCCATTTTGTTGTTTATTTAGTTTTTCTATCTCTTTGTTACCTTATGTACGAGCTATTGAATTATTTGAAGAATAAAAATTTATGGATCAATAAAATTTTAGATGTAGCAATAAAGTTTCAATTTAACTCGTTAAAACCGACTCATTCAATACCTATCACTCGTATGACCCGACACCCGAACAAACTGAAGATTTAAATGGTCGGAATTGAGTCAAAATTAAGTTGTTGCAGTTTTTATCAGTTTGACGATTTTCGATCCAAAAACGACCAATATCCAGCCCTAATTGTAGGTACCACATGTTGGGGATAAAACCCAGGAACAACGAGCTCAGAAGAAAGACAAAAATGAATGAAGAAGACTTAAGAAAAGAGGGAAAGTAAAAATCTTATTCGCAAAAAAATCGTTGTTTACAAGTGAAGTTATACCCGTATTTATACACAACTAACTAACGGATAACTTCTAGCTAACTACCAAAACAAAAAAACACAACTGAACAGAGGTTCAGAAGTAACTGAGCAGAGCTTCAGAAATAGCTGCGCTTCAGAAGTTGCCGAGCTCCAGAACTTGCTGAGCTCAGAAGTTGCTGAGCTCCAGAACTTGCTGAGCTCCAGAAGTTGCTGAGCTTCCAGAACTTGTTGAGCTCCAGAACTTGCCGAGCTTCCAGAACTTGCTGAGCTCCAAAACTTGCCGAGCTCGCCATGTTTCATAGCTTGGCTTACAAAACCAATACTCCTCCTTAAGACAAGCTATCGAAACATACAATTCCTATTTCCCTCCTGAGCTTGAGGAACTGATCTCTCTTCACAGCCTTGGTCATTAGATCAGCTTGTTGGTTCTCAGTGGGGCAGTACTCCAGAATCAACTTCCCCTTATTAACTTGGTCTCTGAGAAAATGAAACCGAGTCTCAATGTGTTTGCTCTTGCCATGACTAACAGGATTCTTAGCCAAATTGATTGCTGATTTATTGTCCAGCTTCAGCATCACTGTGATTTCTTCAACAATGCCTATCTCACTGAGAAGTGATTGCAACCAATTAGCTTGACAAGCTGCCAGAGAACCTGCTACATACTCTGCTTCACAGCTTGAGAGAGCTATGACTGACTGTTTCTTGGAGCACCAGGACACAGGTGCATTTTGAAATTTAAACAAGTAATCACTGGTGCTCTTCCTTTCTATCTTATCACCACACCAGTCAGCATCAGAAAATTCACTTAACTCTAGCTTTCCCTTACTCTTAGAGTATGGAAACAGCACACTATAGTGGATTGTACCATTGATGTATCTAAGTATCCTCTTTGCTGCTAACAAGTGACACTTCAATGGTTTGCTCATAAACCTGCTAACATAACCTACTGCATAGCTTATGTCAGGCCTGGTTTGACACAAGTATCTCAATTAACCAACTAGCTGTCTAAACATAGTTGGATCAACACTGTCACTACCTGCCTCTTCATCAAATTTGAACTTAGTATCTGCAGGTGTGACTGCTGAGTTGCAGTCAAGCATCTCAAACTTTTTCAGAATTTCAGTAGCATACTTGGATTGATGTAATATCATTCCCTTTGGAGTTTCCAGGAGCTCCATTCCTAGGAAGTAGGTCAGCTTCCCTAGGTCAGTCATTTCAAATTCACACTTCATCTGTGATTTGAACTCCTCTATTTCTGTAGGTGAGCTACCTGTCACCAACAGGTCATCAACATACAAGCATATGATCAGCATATGCTTCCCATCACTGCCTTTTACATAAACACCATACTCTACACTGCATTTCTTAAAACCTTGTGTGACAAGGAACTGATCAATTCTCTTATTCCAAGCTCTTGGAGCTTGCTTCGGACCATACAAGGCTTTGTTCAGCTTCAGCACCTTGTCTTCCTTGCCCTTCAGTTCAAACCCTGGAGGCTGCTTCACATACACATCTTCCTCTAGGGGTCCATTAAGAAATGCTGACTTCACATCTAAATGAAATAGGGGCCATCTGTTACTGCAAGCTAAGGCCATCACTAACCTTATTGTCTCATGTCTTGCCACTGGTGAAAATACCTCATCATAGTCCAACCCTTGCTTCTGCAAGAACCCTTTTGCTACAAGCCTTGCCTTGTATTTTATCACTTTGCCTTCAGGCTTTTGTTTGACTTTGTATACCCATTTCACATCAATTGCTCTCTTGTCTGAGGGCAACTCACACAAGTCCCATGTTCTGTTCTTCTCAATTGACTTCAACTCATCAATCATTGCCTCCATCCATACCTTACTCTTCAATGCAGCTTTGGTATCTATAGGCTCAGTGTCTGCAAGCATTGCATAATGCACAATTTCTCCTTCATTGTCTACTGCATTATCAGGAACAATCTCACAGTCAGCTAGCCTTCTAGGCAACTGAACATTCCTCTGAGGTCTTGGTGGTACAACATTGTCATCATCACTAGAGGTGTGCATATCCTCATCACTGTTGATACCTTGGTTGTGATTTTGGTTCACAAATGTGACTGTGTTGTTAGTGTTGCTTGATCCAACATCTAAGTCCACTGCACAAGCTTACTTAGATGTGATCTTCTGTTTCCAATCCCAACTTTCATCCTCTAACACTTTCACATCTCTACTAATCTCTACCTTATCTAAAGTAGGATTATAGAGCCTATAAGCACCAGTCATGTGATATCCAACAAATATCATAGGTACACTTTTATCCTCTAGTTTCTTTCTCTTAGCATTAGGCACATGTTTGTAGCACAAGCTACCAAACACCTTCAAGTGACTCACACTTGGCTTACTCTTAGACCATACCTCTTCAGGTACCTTATCCTTCAGTTTCTTAGTTGGACTTCTGTTTAGAATGTAAACAGCTGTGGCTACAGCTTCACCCCAGAACCTTGATGGAAGGTTTTTCTGCTTTACCATACTTCTAGCCATATCTAGAATGCTTCTATTCCTCCTCCCAGCAAGATCCAATGCTATAATTGTGATAAGTATGGCCATTATGCAAATGAGTGTAAAAATTCAAAGAAAAAGAAGGGCCAAGAGAATGAAGAAGAGATGAACAAGTGAATACAGTCCTTAACCCATTTCCACACGAATTTGCCCATTCTTGATGGAAATTGCTTTTCCCAGCCATGGTTGATTCACCTCAACCTTTGATTCTCCTCTTGAAGAAGATTTGAATCAAAATCCCTTGGATCGTGCTTGCTCTAATACCACTTTGTTGGGGATAAAACCCAGGAACAACGAGCTCAGAAGAAAGACAAAAATGAATGAAGAAGACTTAAGAAAAGAGGGAAAGTAAAAATCTTATTCACAAAAAAAATCGTTGTTTACAAGTGAAGTTATACCCGTATTTATACACAACTAACTAACGGATAACTTCTAGCTAACTACCAAAACAAAAAACACAACTGAACAGAGGTTCAGAAGTAACTTAGCAGAGCTTCAGAAATAGTTGCGCTTCAGAAGTTGCCGAGCTCCAGAACTTGCTGAGCTCAGAAGTTGCTGAGCTCCAGAACTTGCTGAGCTCCAGAACTTGCTGAGCTTCCAGAACTTGCTGAGCTCCAGAACTTGCCGAGCTCGCCATGTTTCATAGCTTGGCTTACAAAACCAATACCACATACAAATCTACTTATGTGTTTATTCTCACTAGTTAATTATTGGGTAAATATACTTCCAAATTATCAAGGTGGTGTAGACCTCAATTTAATTAATACATATTTGAATTTCATTTATGTGTAAATAAGATGCAATAAAACCATTGAGTAATTAATGAGTATGCATAATGTGTATGAGTACTATAAACTCTAAGTCACTGAATTAGATTCCTATAAAGAAAACGTGATACAATAAGGTCAAAATCTAAGTCTCAATAATAATCAATGTTACAATATGGAAGTTTATGTTGTACAGTTACATGGAGCTGTTAATCCTAAATAATTGGTCTGTTGTTAATTCTAACGTGCCCTCTATCTCCCCGACATATAATTCATAGATCAAGTACAGTGGGGATGCAATAATACATTGGTATTGTACGTATCCATGAAAGGTCATAGTTCTGAATTGTATGCTTCTTTACTTGATTATCTATCACACTTAGTATTTGCACTGATTATTTGTACTGGCAGTGGTGATGAGGACTTCAAAATCGATTTTTTTTTTTTTTTTACAGTGACAGTGATTGATAACCAACCTCATTATTTGCACTGATTAGTGCAAGTTCATTTATTTATGCAATAAGCTTGAATTTTGATTTGAAGAATCGGTGCAATAATTCAGAAATCTTTTGATGACAAAATTTTATTGTAGAAGAAAAATTAATTAGTAAAAGTTAAAAACTATTGTTGAAATGTCACAGCCATTTATATTTAGTTTGTTCTTATAATAATTCAATTTTCGTCATGGCAGAATCAAACGCATATTTAACAAAATGAGATTCGATAGAGGTGTCACCTATCTCAACATGTTTCGTTTTTTTTTTTTTTTTGAAAAGCAAATATATTAATAAGCACCAAGTGTGCAAGGAGCACACAATAGGCAAAGCAGTTATAGCAGAGTTACAAGCTTGAAGAAACAAGCTGAAATAGCAAGCCCACACAGGGCGAAAACGAAAAAGCACAGGAGAAGGAAAAAAAAGCGACAGAAACTAACAAAACAAACAGCACCAAAAACAAGGGACACACTAAAGAAGCTGCAACATTAACCAACAACCAGCGCCTACAGACGCGGCAGCACACCCAGCAGCCCAAGACAGAACCCAGTCACGACAACATCAAAGCCAGAGGAACGCACACCAAACTACGAGAGCACAGCCCCAGCAAATCCTCATCTAAGCATACACAACCCCAGATCCCAAGTCCACTCGTAATGTTTCGTGTTCATTTGTTCAATCTGTGGTGTGGATGTTGAATCTAGGGAAGGATCTTTATGGTGGCCGGAAGGAGCCACGGCTCCACCGTTGAATCGATATTTCATGTAATTCGCTATGCGCACTAAAGTTGTGTGGCATGCAATGATAAATGCTACTGATTTTGACTTTTTTACTCGGTTAAATTTGTGAAAGCTAGTGAAGCGGTTACTTGAGCCTCAAGGAATCTAGAAGTAGTTGGTTTTTGCTGTTAAGCTTGTTAAGTTTTGTTAGTTAGTTTACAGTTACAAAGTTAGTTATGTTTTCAGTTTTGAGTTAGTTAGAACCTCACTCTAGTTGGAACTTGTATATAAGTAACACATGAGAATGTAATCAACTAGATTGGTGATCAATAAAATTTTCTCTTCTTTTGCTTTCTTCTCTACTCTTTGTCTGCATTTGCATTCATTTGGTTCAATCTAAGCTTCAACAATGGTGGCTTAGCTTGAGTTTTCACATGGTATCATCGACCTGTGATTAGACCCTTCTTCTTCCCGCTGCACTCTTCACCAATCTCCTTATCATTCTTTGATTCTTTCTTCCATTTTTCCTATATTTTCTTGCTTTTTCATCATGTCTGATGCAAGCTCTGCTGGTAGCGTCCATGACGGCTTCTTCACCCCTAACGCCAACAAAGGTTATCAAAACGACACACTCAATCCTTATTTCATGCATCCCAATGAAAACCCTGCACTTGTTCTTGTTACCCCTCTCCTTAATGGTTCAAACTACCATTCTTGGTCTCGATCAATGACTGTTGCTATTCGTTCGAAGAACAAGCTCCACTTTCTCAATGGGTTCTTGCCAAGACCTGCTGATGATGATCGTGATTCTTTGGCCTGGGATAGATGCAATACAATGGTTATGTCTTGGCTCACTAATTCTCTTGAGCCTGAAATTGCACAAAGTGTGTTGTGGATGGATGATGCTTCAGCTATTTGGAAGGAATTGAAAGATCAGTTTTATCAAGGTGATGTATTCAGAATTTCTGACATCCAAGATGAGATTTCTAATCTCAAGCAAGGTGATTCTACTATCTCTTCTTATTACACTAAGCTCAAGAAGCTATGGCCAGAATTGGATAATTTTCGACCAATTCCTCCTTGTGAATGTGATATCACATGTGAAGCTATTGCCAAGATTCGTAGTTATCGAGATGGAGATCAAGTAATTCGTTTTTTGAAAGGTTTAAATGAACAATATTCACATGTTAAATCTCATATTATGTTAATGGATCCTTTGCCAAATATTTGTAAAGTTTACTCCTTACTTGTTCAGCAAGAAAGACAGGCTATCATTCCCTTAGAAGAATCTAAGCTTCTTGCTGCAGCTAATACTCACTCCCAAGGTAGGGGTTATCCTTCCAATCGTGGTAGAGGAGGTAAACCTAATGGTGGTAAAGGGAAAGGATCTAGAATTTGCACTCACTGTGGAATGACTAATCACACAGTGGATAACTGTTTTCAAAAACATGGTTATCCACCTCATTGGAATCAAAATGGTGGAGCCTCTGTCAATAATGTCAATGCTGAGAATGAAGTTCAATCTGAGAATAATGAAGATTCATCCAATGAGCAAGAATCTAGGTCTTTGATGTTCACTCCTGAGCAGCACAAAGCATTACTAGCATTACTTCAAGGTTCATCTTCAATGCAATCTCATAGTGTTAATCAATTCACCTCTAAGCCAAATCTAGGTACAGGTATTGTTTGCACTCTTTCTAATCATACCAAACTAGAATCATTCATTCTAGATACTGGTGCCACTGATCATGTTTGTTTTTCTTTACAGTTTTTCCAATGTTTGAAAAGAATCAAACCCATTACTATAAAGCTACCTAATGGTTCTGTTGTTCAAACAAGTCATGCTGGTTCAATACATTTTGACCAGAATTTTAGTCTCTCTGAAGTCCTTTATATTCCTGAATTTTCTTATAATCTCATATATGTACCAAAACTTACTCATACACTTGCTTGTCATTTGGTTTTTGACAATTCTACATGCATTATACAGGATTCTCTCTGCAAGATGATGATTGGCACAGCTAAATTGGAGCATGGACTGTATATCTTGACTACACCATTAGTTAGCTTGCCACACACTCCACCTAGGCATAGTGTCAATTCTATTACCTCTATTCCTATAAATAAGCCAACTGAACATGCTATTTGGCATATGAGGTTTGGTCATGTATCAGATGAAAAACTATTTGAAATCAATAAAGCTTTTCCATTTGTTAAATTTCAATCTTCTCCCTTACCCTGTGATGTTTGCTTTTATGCTAAACAAAATAGGCTTCCCTTTCCTCACAGTTCACACATTTCTGAAAATGTTTTTGACTTAATGCATATGGATATTTGGGGTCCTATTGCTGCACCATCCATGCTAGGCTATAGATATTTCTTAACTATTGTGGATGACAAAAGTAGATTTACTTGGATTTTTCTTATGAAGCTCAAATCTGAGACTTCCAATTTCATTAAATCCTTTGTTACAATGGTTCACACTCAGTTTAATTCTAAAATTAAAAGCATTAGGTCTGACAATGGTAATGAATTTTTGTTAAAAGATTTTTATGCTGAAACTGGTATATTTCATCAAACCTCTTGTGTTGGCACTCCTCAACAAAATGGTATTGTTGAAAGGAAACACCAACATATCCTAGGGGTGACTAGAGCTCTTCTTTTTCAATCCAATTTGCCTAAATCTTTTTGGTCTCATGCTGTTAGTCATGCTGTCCACATTATCAATAGATTACCAACTCCTTTTCTCCAAAATCAATCTCCTTTTCAAGTTCTACATGATACTTTACCTGATATTTCTACTTTAAAGGTTTTTGGTTCCTTATGTTTTGCTACTACTTTGAAAGCACATAGATTAAAACTGGATTCTAGATCCAGAAAATGCATTTATTTAGGTTTCAAAGCTGGTGTCAAGGGTCACATTTTATTTGATTTGCACAACAAAGAATTATTTCTCTCTAGAGATGTTGTTTTCTTTGAACATATTTTTCCATATCATATATCTTCATCTGATACTACCATTCATCATGCTACACCTGACCTTGCTTATTTAGATGATTTGTTTCATTATGATTCTCCTCCTTCTCCTACAATTCCCAATATCACTTCCACTAATTCCACTAACACAGATACTCCACCCATTATCTCTCCATCATCCACTACAACTCCTAACATTCCTGTATCTACTACCTCTACTCTTCCCATCACCACTTCCAATACTACTTCCTCCACACCTCCAGTTGCACCTCTTAGAAGGTCAAATAGACCAACACACAAGCCTAATTACCTTCAGGATTTCTATTGCAACCTGGCCCCTAAAACAGCTCATGCTTCCAATTCAACTGTTACAATTCCTTCATCTTCAAGTAAGTATCCTATATCTGCATGCTTGAATTTTCATAAACTTTCTTCTGCACACACTCACTATATCATGAATCTTTCCACCATTTCTGAACCTACATCCTATGAGGAAGCATTGAAAAATGAAAATTGGACTAATGCTATTAATACTGAACTGTCTGCCTTGATGAATACCAATACTTGGAGCCTTGTTTCACTGCCACCTCATAAGAAGGCTATAGGTTGTAAATGGGTTTTTAAACTCAAATTACATGCTGATGGCTCTGTTGAGAGATATAAAGCAAGATTAGTTGCCAAGGGCTTCACTCAAACTGAGGGGTTAGACTATCTTGATACTTTTAGTCCAGTTGTAAAAATGACTACTATCAGGGTTTTGTTAGCTATTGCAGCTTCACAGAACTGGCCTTTGTTTCAACTAGATGTTAACACAACCTTCTTACATGGGGATTTGAATGAAGAAGTTTATATGAAACCTCCTCCTGGCCTCCCTCTCTCTCATCCTGACTTGGTGTGTAAGCTTCAAAAATCATTATATGGTCTGAAACAAGCAAGCAGGCAATGGAATACTAAGCTTACTGATACCCTTGTTTCTACAGGCTACACTCAATCAAAATCTGACTACTCCTTATTCACTAAACAATCACCTATTGGTTTTACTGTCATCTTAGTCTATGTAGATGATTTGGTCTTAGGAGGGACTGATATGAATGAGATTACTGCAGTTAAGACCTTACTCAATGACAGGTTTAGCATTAAGGATTTGGGCTTTGAAGTAGCCAGAACAGGCCAAGGTATCTCACTATGCCAGAGAAAATACACATTGGATTTATTGACTGACTCTGGCCTGCTAGGTGCAAAACCATGCTCTACACCAATGCAGCCTCATCAACAATTACACAAAACATCTGGCACCCCTCTATCTGATTCCACAGCTTATAGAAGGCTCATTGGGAGATTACTTTACTTAACTCATTCTAGACCTGAGATAGCTTATGCTGTAAGTAAGCTTAGCCAATTCCTATCTGAGCCTACCAATGAACACATGCTGGCAGGTTTACATGTTCTCAGATATCTGAAGAATAATCCTGGCAAAGGCTTATTTTTCAGCTCATCTTCATCCTTATCTGTCAAAGGTTTTTGTGACTCAGATTGGGCTTCATGCCCTGACACAAGGAGATCAACTACTGGCTATTGCTTTTTCCTTGGTACTTCTCTTGTGAGTTGGAAAAGTAAGAAACAAAATGTTGTTTCTAGGTCTTCTTCAGAGGCAGAGTATAGAGCCTTAGCACAGGCTACATGTGAAGGACAATGGCTGTTATACTTGCTAAGGGATTTGAACATCTCTCATGAAACACCTATAGCTTTGTATTGTGACAATCAGTCAGCAATTCATATAGCTGTCAATCCTGTATTCCATGAACGCACTAAGCATATAGAAATTGACTGCCATGTGGTTAGGGACAAGCTTCAGCAAAATATCATTCATCTGCTTCCCATATCTTCCAAAGATCAGCTAGCAGATATACTAACTAAGTCTCTACAGCCTGGACCATTTTCTAGCCTTGAAAGCAAGCTTGGATTGTTGGATATACATTCCAGCTTGAGTGGGGGTGTGAAAGCTAGTGAAGCGGTTACTTGAGCCTCAAGGAATCTAGAAGTAGTTAGTTTTTGCTGTTAAGCTTGTTAAGTTTTGTTAGTTAGTTTACAGTTACAAAGTTAGTTATGTTTTCAGTTTTGAGTTAATTAGAACCTCACTCTAGTTGGAACTTGTATATAAGTAACACATGAGAATGTAATCAACTAGATTGGTGATCAATAAAATTTTCTCTTCTTTTGCTTTCTTCTATACTCTTTGTCTGCATTTGCATTCATTTGGTTCAATCTAAGCTTCAACAATGGTGGCTTAGCTTGAGTTTTCACAAAATTTGCATAAGTGGTTATTGGGCAATCATCTTGGAAGGTTTTCTTCTTTGTGGTTGCATATGATGTTTGCTATGGTGTTGGACACTATGATTCCGTCATTTTAGCCAAATTTGTTCTAGATAACATCATGGGTAGCAATTGTTTATCGTTGCATGACTATTTTTTAAATTTTTTTAGATAAATAGAAATTTAATTCATTTCATTATTCAATAAAGTCGAAATACAAAAAGCTAATGAATCAAAAAAACAGCGACGAGGTCAAAAATCCTTGCATAACTATTAAAAATCATGTTACGGATCATATACATCTATAAGTTGGTATCTTCTTAATTCCTGCAAGTTGGATTAAGATTAATTGTGATATAGCGGTTGGTTAGTCTCTAGATAAAACTTCTTGTGGAGGTATTCTTCGTGATGGTTATGGTGCTTTCATTGCGACTTTTTCATGCAACCTAGATGGGGTACTAAATAACTTCTGTTGAATACACTATGTTTGGATGATCAAAGAAATAGGAAAGAGAGAAATAGTGAAGAGAGAAATAAGAGAGAGAGAAATAAGAAAGAAGTGGAGTGGAAATTCTCTATTGTTTGGATGAATAGAAATAAAGAAGAGAATGAATATAAAAATGAAAAGAGAGAAATTAATAAAAATGTTAAAAGACAAATTTATCCTTTATATTTAAAATTTAAATTTAGTTAATTATTACTAGTAACTCTCTAATACCAACTTCCATGTTCATATCCTGCAACATTTGCATCAATGATATTACATTGATAACTAATCTGCAAATTTGATAAGCACACTACTACATGCAAAACAAATTTGAAGTGCCCAATAGAGCAATCAAACAACACCAATCCAAGACTAAAGATGATAGCAAACCCCTCCTTCTAATAAAAAAATACTTGGAACAAAGCACACCAAAATAAAACTATGATCCACAAACCAATTTGGTAGCAGACCAACAAAATATTAGACCAATAACAAGCACAAACTGCTTTCACCGCCAGAAGATCAAATAAAACCACAAATTCCATAAGCATGTCTAAACAGTGCAAGAAATTTTCAGCAGCAACAATTTCTTGATAACTCAAATATAAAAGCAAAACCATACCAGAAGGTGGAAAATACCCAACAAAGTAACCAAATTGCAAAGTACCACAACATTAATATTAAATACTTAAAGAAAATTCAAATAGAAAAACAATTCAAAATAAACTAAAGACAAGCAAATATTATCAAGTTCCATCACTTTTTGTTAGCTTCTGCCATCATATCTATGAGTGCTTGAAGGCGCATTTCTGGGGGAACACCAAATAGTTCTCTTTTCTTCAAATCATTTGCACATAAAAAGCGATAGCAATCCATTTTACAATTATTGTTGATGCCCAAATCGGTTAACACATTCCACACATCAGACTCACTATAATGGCGAGGCCTACTCTGTTGGATGATGGTTAGCTCCTTCTCAGCTATGTCTGCTTGCCTTTCAGCAACGGTTACTTGTCTTTCAGCAACAACAACTTGTCTTTCTACAACTTGATACAACTTTTCAGACCAATTGTTACCATCTTTGACAGCCTCCGCTAAAGCATCAATGCCAACTGAAACCTTCTCATAATATGAGTCACAATATTTTGTTATTGGTCTAATATTTTGTTGGTATGCTACCAAATTGGTTTGTGGATCATAGTTTTATTTTGGTGTGCTTTGTTCCAAGTATTTTTTTTATTAGAAGGAGGGGTTTGCTATCATCTCTAGTCTTGGATTGGTGTTGTTTGATTGCTCTATTGGGCACTTCAAATTTGTTTTGCATGTAGTAGTGTGCTTATCAAATTTGCAGATTAGTTATCAATGTAATATCATTGATGCAAGGGTTGCAGGATATGAACATGGAAGTTGGTGTTAGAGAGTTACTAGTAATAATTAACTAAATTTAAATTTTTAATATAAAGGATAAATTTGCCTTTTAACATTTTTATTAATTTCTCTCTTTTCATTTTTATATTCATTCTCTTCTTTATTTCTATTCATCCAAACAATAGAGAATTTCCACTCCACTTCTTTCTTATTTCTCTCTCTCTTATTTCTCTCTTCACTATTTCTCTCTTTCCTATTTCTTTGATCATCCAAACATAGTGTATTCAACAGAAGTTATTTAGTACCCCATCTAGGTTGCATGAAAAAGTCGCAATGAAAGCACCATAACCGTCACGAAGAATACCTCCACAAGAAATGAGGTTTTCAACAGATCATTATAGAGTGATTCTATCTCTTCCATCATTATTAGAATATAAAATATTCTTTGTAATATTCATTGTCTTTTATATTTAGTTTACATAAAGCTATTATTAAAAATATGAGAGACAAGGAATTAATATTAGTATATTACAAAGACTATGAATGTTTCAAAGAATATTTTATATTCTAATAATCATGATGACCAAAAAGAATGTTAGATAATTAAAGTTTTTTTTCATCTCTTATCTCATTTTAAGACATTATGTCCTTCGTCG
The DNA here is from genome assembly GCA_954870985.1 of Trifolium fragiferum. Lineage (NCBI taxonomy): Eukaryota > Viridiplantae > Streptophyta > Magnoliopsida > Fabales > Fabaceae > Trifolium > Trifolium fragiferum. The sequence goes on from OX940796.1 coordinate 6,061,151, forward strand.
TTCAATTCATTGTTCGTTGACAACATTTTTATCGTGAAGTTAATCAACTAATGAATGCTCCTGCAAAGTTTGGAATTAGCCAAACTGTTCATTTTAAAAGTTTTGATGTATTTTATTTCCTGTCTCTTCTTTATTGAGGGAGATTCAACTTATATTTCTTCTTCAAAAGATTTTTTAGTTTGTTTTGTGTCATTACTTTATTTCACAAAAAGAAAAATTTGAGTATGTGTGGGGTTTTAAAAATGGGGCTATAAAAAATCACGTGACTATTTGAAGGTTTTTAATAAATACCCCCTAAGTTAACCTCAAACCCCATTATAAAGTGATAAAACAAAATATAATTTGACCAAAGTTACTTTTAGTTAGAATTTCATATTTTAAAAAGAATAAATAGAGAACGAATATTAGGTTTGAACTTTAACTCTATATATATATATATATATATATATATATATATATATATATATATATATATATATATATATATATTATATACAACACCGACCCCTACCAATTTAATCATGTTTACGGAGTTGGTCTCAAATTACTTTAACTTTTTTTTTTTGTGATTATTATAATGATATTATATCATGTAAGTAGAGAGTATAAATTTTTTTTAACCAAGGAGTATAAAAGGGATAAAGTCATTATACATAAATAATCCTTATGTGTCAATCCTTATGTATGGTACATAAGTCAATAATACCCATTAGATTGAGCATTCACATGTTATAATCCTAGTCAATCTCAACTCACACACTCACACCCCTCAAATTTCTCGCGTATCCCCCAAATTTCTCGCGTACCCCCCAGATGACTTGTGCCCCCAAATTTTTTTTTGTCCCCTCACATTTTTAGCCTAAACCATTTTGCAGTGGGAATGGTTTCAGATATATACACTCCAAAACCATTAAGTACATAAGATGGTTTTGAAGTACAACCTATAATTAGAATCATTGTTTTTATTTTTATTTTTTTGGGTACAATTATAATCTTTATTTAAAACCATTTAATAATAATTTTTGTTTATCATATAAGACAATCTAAACCATTAAATCACAATTATTCTTTCTATTCTAACTAGCGTCCGTCCGCTCTTTTTATAGCGGGCTAAACGGCCACGTTTTGTGCCCGTTTATGTGATATACATTTTCTGTTATTAGATTATTCTAAATTTTTTAGTCACATATATTTTTTTATAAATACATAATGAACTAAAATGGTAATTAAAGAATACTCATAAAAAAAATCCCATTAAATATGTAGTAGAACATGATAATTAGAGAATAGATAATGAACTAAAATGACAGTGAATAAAAAACGCTGAATATAAAATGAACATCCACCGCCACAACTACAAACACTCCAATTAAGATAAATATAAATGATCGAGAGATATACATCCATGAGAAAGCAATAACATCATCATCGATGTTGCTTAACAGGAAGGCCAAACATGAAATTTGAACCATGAGTTTTTTTTTTTCTTCTTTCATTTCACTGCATATCGTGCGATCCGCATTTCCTATTGTGCTGATGTATATAAATTGTAAGCAATAATTTTGTGTAAATATAATTTTTATTTGATTTATACATAAATGATTTTTATGTCCAATCTCATGTTCATGATATAGTATAAGATTATGAGAATACACTAGCCGAGATACCCGTGCTCGCACGGGGAGAGCGGCGTCGCCGCTCCCATTGTACTTACTTCATAACATCATATTTAAAAGAGATGATTTAGTTATTAAATTGATACATGAAATGATTTATGTGGTATTCCAAAATATTAATGTTAAAATAATATTCAAAATTGATAATGTTAAAAAATAATGTTATTGAAAAATAATGTTAAAAAAATATTAGAAATTAATAAAGTTTTTTGGAAACATGCATATTTTTATGAAAATAATGAATCGTTTTATATTAATATATTAGCAGCATCATGATTTAAAAAATAGATTCCTGTAAAAATATATGAGTCAAAATTTAGGTTTCCATATTTTCAAAAGTAGTCTCCCGTGTTAATACATAAATATGACTCCATATAAATTACATAAAATAGGTTCCCGTAGCGATTTAAAAAAAAAAAAAAAAAAAAAAAAAAAAGACCATTATATTGATATATGAGTAAAAATTACAATAAATGTATATATATATATAGACTTTCTTATTAATATATGTGTCCCGTATAAACTACAAAAAAGAAATAGAGGCATTCATATTACTATATGAGTAAAAATAAAGGACTTCGTACAAATTATAAAAAATAGGTTCCCGTAGGGATTAATAAAAAATAGACAATCTTATATTATTATATATATGAGTATAAATATATTACTTGGTACAAATTACAAAACATAGATTCCCGTAGAGATTAAAAAAACGAACCATCTTATATATTAGTACCATCATGATTCAATTTGTGTATTTAAATAATATAGATAAGACCAAAAAAAATAAATTAATAATAATATAGATTGCTTGAAAATGTGAGGAGAATCATAAAATATTTTGTATTTGATTAATAAAACAAATAATAAATTACTTAAATACACAAACATTGTAAAAAAAAAAAGTACACAAGCAATCTTGAGTCACACCCATATTTTTCATCCTCAAAAAGTTCACTTCATTTCCTTCTTTTCATCCCCCACTCACGTGAAGCTCTCACCCACTCACACACTTTTCCATTTTTCTTTCTCTCTCATTTTAATTTTTATTAATAAATTAAATAATTGTGATGTTTTTGCTTCTTCCCAAGACAAATAACTTTATTTTCACTCTCTTCATTCTCATTTGTAATTATTTTTCTCCCTCTTCATTCTCTTTGTTGGTAAACTAAACTAAAAGAAGACAACTCATCGTCTTCATCAAACAACCCTAGCCTCCACCACCATTTTATGCTTGCGCCCACCATCTACAGACATCCAATAGTCACTCCAACACCATCAATCTCTTGCTCTCATCGATTATTTTCTTTTTATCAACTTATTTTTCCAAAACACCAAGGTTGATGTGATAAATATGCTGCAAAATATTCATATTGGACATCATAGATGAGCATATTGGACATCATAGATCTCATCGATGGATTTTAGAACAGGATCTGTAAGCTTCATCATGTAAGTTGTCCATTTGTTTATGAATCTGAACATCAACCACACTTATTATTCTCCACTAAGTATTTATACATGCAACAATAATAATAATAAAAAGATATGAAGTTTTTTTTATCTTTGTACAATGTATTTATTTTAATTTTGGATAATGGAACTACACCTTTATTTTTCTTCTGAAAATTAGATTATTAAAAAAAAGAAAAAGGAAATAAGACATTTTGTTGGTAAACTAAAAAATGAATATTTTTTATTAATATTTTTGTCAAAAACCATTAAACTTTTTTAATTGCATTTAAACTTGCTATGTGAAAGGACAATATACATTTAAATTTGTATGAGATGGAAGAATTTATTTTACTTACCCTTATCCTTTGTATTTTTGTTTGTATTTTCTCCTGCTAAAATGAACGGAAAAAATAATACAAAAACAAAACATGTTATGAATACTTCAAATTTGATTTATATAGAATTTGTGTAAGTAATAGAAATAGAATAATGTATATGAGATGCAAGAATTTCGTTTACTTACCCTTATTTTTCTTACCCTTTCCTTTGCATTTTTTCAGTGAAAAAAATTCCAAAAAAATGATATAAATACTTCATTTTTGATTCATTCACAACTTTGTGTAAGTAAAAAGGAAAAAAAAAATAGCATATTTGAGATGAAAGAAATCACATAGCTTACCCTTGATCTGTTTATTTTTCATCCGCGTGAGCTTTTTTAAATTTTCCTGCAAAATTAAAAAAAGAAACAAATGAATGGTTGGAAATTTGGAGTTGAAGATGAGAAGAAAAATGAAAGAAAAAATATGGAAGTGGTGAGATTTGAAATGAAGAAAGTGAAATTTGAATTTAATAAAGAGAGAATATGATAGTGAAGGAAGGAAAAAGTGATTCTACAAAATTGGTACTTGGATGAGAGAAAAGTTAAAGTTGGGAATACAAATGAACTTGGTTCCTACTTTGCAGTATAATGTTGAAAATTGGTACTTGGTTAATAACAAAATCCAGTGGACAATAACCAACGTACAAAAAAATTGCAAAATTATGTACAAATTTTAAAGTTCAAATTGGATAATAACAAAATCCGTCATGTAATATATTGATCACATAAGAGACAAAAATTATATGGTGGAAAAAGACAACAAATGTCCTTAGATGTATGATGTGTCAATTTATTATTGGAGTGTATGTTGGTATAATAACATGTATCTTGTTTATATAAATATATATGATAAATCGATTTATGCATAGTTTAACAATTGATAAAATGATTCCTAAAACAACTTTCTTTAAATTTAGATGGAACATACATTTTTTTTCTTGGCAAAACTACAAATTTTTTTTCCTTTGACGGACAAACCAAAAAAATTACTGAACAAACATGTTAGCAAACTATCAAACCCATAGATATATAAAAACTATATAGAAAAGACCTTTATTACACCAATCATATATAACTTCATCTCCATCTGCTATTTCATTCTTTTTCTTCTATTGTATCTTTCTTTCTTATTGATTCCTTTCTCTTCCTCTACTTGTAGCAAAATACTTTTTCAGTCTAGTTTTTATTCTAATATCTAATTACTTATCAACCAATTTTTTATAGATGCGGACTCTTATTTCTCTCCATGTTTATACTCCATAGGGGCATCTATCTATGAATTGAAATAAAGAATAGAGATTTTTAATGAAACTAATTAAAAAACAATAAGAAAAAAAAATAGAGATTAATAATTAAACTATAAAAACTAACATGAGAAACCATTATTGTTCATCAAATATCCTTACAAAAGTCAATTTTATATATTTACCTATTGGCTATATATAAAAATTAACATGAGAAACAATTAATGGATTTATTTTTTGAGTTTTTATGTTTGATCAAGTGCATAAGTCACCCCCTCTTCATTTCAATTGCAATGTTAAATGGTTATTATGGGTGAAAGTTAGCCAATTGTGTGATTCTTACTATTTTTTTTAAAAAAAATATGTGAATAAAGTGAAGGACATTTGTTAATAGGAGAAAAAAAAAACTACATCAAATCATAAAATTGTTTTCCCTTAAGATTTACAAATACTCATTATTTCAATTTGAAAAACAAACAAAGAAGAAGCAATCTAATGCTTGATTGACCATAAATTGAATAGCAAAAAAACAATTTAAAAGAGATATTCATTTTAGCAATCCGGTTTTTCAACATATTGATGCTTGCACTTTCACTTATATGTTGATGATGTTTCCATATAGTTTATGGATAAAAGAAAATAATGAGAGAAAAAAAGGAATAAATATAAAATAGGTACGTACTTACAATTGGAAGAAGAAAAAGGTAGTATGATGTTTCACTTATATTGATTTGTTGTCAGCATCAAATTGATATAGCGTATGGGTTTGTAAAATAATTTAGTGAAAAGATGTATAATTCTTGGTGTATGAAGGAAAGTAATGAACAATTTTTAAAGATGTAATTGGTTATAAAAAAAGAAGTAACCAACTATAACCGTAATTGGAGGAAAATTTTTGAAAAAAAAAACTATCACAATTTGAAAAAAAAACTATCACAATTGAAGGGTAAAATGGGAAGAAATTAAAGGCTACACCAAAACATAGTTTTGCCTTTATATATTGTATAGAAGATTTAAAGGGTTGTACTCCAAAATCATTTTATGCATCTAATGGTTTTTTATTACAACCATCTGAAATCATTCCCACAGCAAAATGATTTAATGGTTTTTTATTATAATCATTATTTTTTTTGGTACAATTATAATCATTATTTAAAATCATTTAACAATAATTTTGGTTTCTCATATAAGACAATCAAAACCATTAAATCACAATTATTGTTTCTATTCTAATTATATGGTTGTACTCCAAAACCATCGTATGCACTTAATGGTTTTGGAGTGCGTATCTCTGAAACCATTCCCAAAGCAAAATGGTTTAGGCTAGAAATGTGGGGGGACAAAAAAAATTGGGGGGCATAAGTCATATGGGGGTGTGCGAGAAATTTGGGGGATGCATGCGAAATTTGAGAGTGCGCGAGAAATTTGGGGGTGCACGAGAAACTTGAGGGGGTGCGCTAAGTAACTTATGCATGGTGCATAAAAATGGCTTATGCATAATAATCAATCCCGTATAAAAGACTTAGTCCATAGGGTATGAAAACTGCTAAATAAAAATTTATTGGGCTGATAACATTTTTGACCCAATAACAATGTTTTTTTTATGTGAAATCAAACGGTAGGGTGGGAATATACATGTGTCTAAGGGTGAATGAAGGAGCTATTTAGAGCTATATAGGAAAGAAAAGCTCTTGGACTATTTTTTTCTATTCAATTAACAAAATAATTGCATCTTAATAATATTGTCTTAAAATTAGGTTAACAAAACAATTGTACATAGTATCAAGTATCAACACTCTAATGATTGAGTTTGGGACCATCATTCTTTGAACATGGAAGGAACTTACCTTAAATTATAAACTTTGCAAAGATGAATTGTTAAAAGATATGATGACTTACATATATAGTATTCTTGCATGAGTAATTACGTGCTATTATTGTTCTCAATTTTTTTTCATTTGATTCGAATTTTTATTTCACTTAGAATTCCAATTGCTACCTTAATTTCAAATTTTCAATATAAAAGAGACTAAATATATTATATTTACTTTGTCTTAAAAGTAGAATAGGGGATTGAGCATCTAAAACCTTGACTTATTTTGTTTGATTAATATATCATGAATGAGTGTCTTTTTTGTCATGATAAACAATTGTTATCGATTCCGATCGATTTATGAGGATATCAAGGCATTTTGTTTGAGAGGATACTCTGGATTTAAAAGAAAAACAAAAATGGCAGATAAATAAATAAATGAGTGTCTTTTATTTATGAGTAAAAAAAGATTCTTTGATTTATGAGAAATGTTAGGAACACACTCTCTATCACACTCCACTAATATTATGCCACATCACCCACTATTTTATTCCTTTTACCTGATAACTTGTTGCACCGGTTTTCTTTCTTTTATTTTTTTATATATATTTTACCCAAATTGAGAAACTACTCTTTTATTTTTATCTTCAACATTTTGAAGGGAAAAAATAAACGGTAATCGCCATGTCTATCTCCTGGAACTCCATATTGCTCATTCCAATCTTGTCTCTCAGCATTGTTAACGCCAATTTCTGTCCCAATTTCTTGTATTTTGGAGATATGGGTTCAATTTTTTGCAATTAATTTGAGTTCTATTTTTTGTAAATGAGGTTTTTAGAACATCAATTCTTGATAGTAGCATGCTCTTCTGTGTTTGTATGAAAGCCATTCAAAAAAGTATGTTCCACTTTTTCATAGCAAATCAATTCCATTTCCATTTTTTATAGCAAATTGCGTTAAAAAAATTGAGTTACATTTCCATTTTTTATTCTCAACATGTTTCTATGAAGCTATTAAAAAAAAAATGCATGTGTATCAAAAGTAAGAAACCTTTGTTTGGATCATATTTTGAGGGCTGTTGAATCAACAAGTAAAGGAGAGAGTTGGTGGGAGTTGCAGTACAGAAGAAGAGGGAGATGAAGAGTTAATAAATAAAATAAATAAAAAGATGCAACGGGTGACAAGTTTACAAATTAAAATAGTGGGTGATGTGGCAGAATATTAGTGGAGTGTGTTAGAGAAGTGTGATAGAGAGTGTGTTCATAGCATTTCTCTTGATTTATATATGTAAAATCTCAAAACACAAACAACAATTGAAAAATAGAAAAATTCTTTACTACTTTTTAAGCAAAATTAATTCAAAATTTAATTTAATTTTAAAATACGAAAGTGTTAAAAAAACCACTAGCTTGAAGCAATTGGGCTTTTCCATTTTTTTGACGGATAATTGGGCTTTTTTCACCTCCCAAATTTCCGTTTACACCCCTTGAAAAAAAAAATCGGTAAACATGAATCGAAGTTATAAACGGTTGAAAACACATGTTTTTCTATATCGAAAAATTTCGGTAAATGAAAACCGAAGTTTTGTGGAGTAAAACTAGGGGTAAAATTGAATTATTGAGAGGGGGGGTGAAAAAGAGACGTGGAGGGTGGGAAGAGAAATCTTCACATAGGTTTGATATTCATCATCGAAGGTCTAATGTTGTTGGTTGTTACACGTTTGTTTATTGCAAGAGGCACAAAAGAAAAGTAAAAAGAATCAATGTATATTGATGTATTTTTTTTTTTATCCTAAATTTCTTTTGAAGATCTATTTGAAAGTTGTCTCTAATAAATTTTATATGAAAAATGCTAACATGTGTTTTAATACTAGTTTTTATGACAAGAAGATAAATATAGATATTTTTTATTTTTTGATAATTTTAACTTTTTTTTTTGACTTAATGTAATTAAATTTTTGAAATTAAATATTTTGTAGTATTATTCAATGCAAATTTTTTTATTTGAATACTTTAATACTTCTGCACATGTAAAAAACTCATGTTAACTTATTTGCATACTTTAATATTTCGGCACATGTTAACTTGACCCAGTGGCGGAGCCAGAATTTTAAATGAGCCTGGGCAAAAAATTTAACCGGAAATTCGCATGTAATATAATATATAATTAGTCATAAACCAAAATACATTAAATATGCTCGTCATTTTCTCAACAAAAGTATAATTTAAACTCAGAAAGATGAAACATAACATACCAATAGTGTGCTAAATATAACCAGGAGGTAAATGCCCTCTCCGACTTCTTTTTGCGCTGAATGTTCGAATAATATCAACATCTTCAAGTGACTTGAATATCTCCCGCTCGGTGTAACACATCATTAAGTCACTGATCCAATCATCGTTGATCTTGTTGCGCAAATTAGACTTGATAATATTCATGGCTGAAAAAGTTCTTTCAACGGATGCTGTCGACACCGACAATATCAAAGCCAACTCAATAAGTTTGTAGACCAACGGAAATACCAAATGCTTATCAGTTTCAACCATCTTCATAGCCAAACTTTGAACATCTTCACAAGTAGAAAAGGAAGCAATTCTTTTCACATGAATTATATAAGTCTGAAGTTGCTCTCTTATTATTCCACGGTCATCATTAGAAAAGTCCGCATCATAAATATCAGCAAGACGAGCAAGCTTATCAACATCAAACTTGGAGAAAGAGTTCTTGGGGTCAAGACATGAGAAGCAATTAAGTACAACGTTAAGTTATAATAGAGTTGCTCGACGGCTTCCGGTTGCACAACATTCACATTTTCAATAATTGCTCTAGGAACAAAAAATTTCCTCATCTCTGAAATTAAAATGATGCAAAATTAAGTTATAACAGAGTTCTTGTTTTACCATCAATTTAACAATTATGTATCGAATTAGTAAGTGTGGTATTAGTCTTACAATTAGTTAACAAAACTAAGTTCAATCATGACAGTCATCATTTGATTCAAAACAACTTATTTATATAATCCCTTAACAATCAAAAGAACTTAATAAATTTAAAATTCAAAACAGCTTAACAGAAGTTAAATTGGACATAAAAACAGCTTAACAATCAAAACAGCTTATTTATATATTCACTTAACAATCAAAACAGATTAACAAATTTAAAATTCAAAACAGCTTATTTATATAACCACTTTATCAAAACAGCTTAACAGAAACCTAAAATAGAATTTGTATATCAAATAAAAATTCTAGATTATAGAAACAGAAATATAAAATCTCAAATAGAATATGTTTGCTTACCTTACCTCAAAATCAAATCAAATCTGCCAGAGGAAGAGAGAATCGGAGTCAGTGAGAGGCTGAGAAGAGAGTGAGAGCGGTGGAACAGTGATGAGCGTTGGTGACTGGTGCGGTGCGCGAAACGGTGGTGAGCGGCGGATACGGCGGTGAGCGGCGAGGGAGAGAGATTGAGAGGTGAGTGCATGCAGAAGCAGTGTGACGGCGAGTAAAGAGAAAGAAAGGGAACGCGTACGATACCTTCATTACCTTTCCCTTTTCTATTTTGTTTTATTATTAAAAAAAAAAAAAATTAAGTTGGGCAGCCCGGGCACCTGCCCAGGCTTGCTGGGCGCTCAATCCGCCCCTGACTTGACCCATTTTATAAGTATGAGCAACAAGTAAAAAACTCATTATTCGTAAAAAACAAAATGTAAAACTCATGAAGTAATTGTTACGTATTAGTTACATTTTAGTTTGTTAAGGAAAATTGAAAGTCAACATGGAGTCAAAGTTTAAAGAAAACATGAAATGTTTTGCCGGGAAAAATGGAATAGAAGGAAGAGATGACTCGAAAGACAGATTTTGATAACACAACCAGCCACAACACATTTCCTATCAATATGTATACGGGAAAGTGGAGTTTTTTCGGCAAATGTTATATCAAGACTTGATTTTAACAGAATATCAATCGACGAAAAATAATTTTGAAAGTGTGTATTGATTGATAGTACGCAATTTTCTGAAAATAACTCAGCAAAATAAGCGTCACGATAGTCGCTTACCGCTAAATTGGCAGTTACTTAAATTTTCCTTTTCTATAAATAAGAGTTCTCTCAAAAAATTAATTGTCTAGTCCCGCTCGTAACCAAAAATAGACTAGGGTTTTCAACAACTTTAAGCATACCTTTCATTGTCTTTTTCAATTTCTTGTAATAAGTTTTTTATTCAAATTAGGGAAATGTTAACTTGTGCCCTTAAGGGCACATGTTAAGATGACCAATATAGTAAAAATTTATTGCAATACTTTTGTAGGTGGTTTTTGTATCATTTAATACTTTTGTATCATTAAATGCTACATTTCCTTTTTTAGGTAGTTTATCACGTGCCCTTAGGCACATGTTAACATGACCCTTCAAATTAATTACTTTACATTCACACCAAATTTTTATCTTTGAAAGTATCATTTCTTTAAATTCATTTACTTTTAAAGCACTAGATTTCGTCTAGGGAAATTTAAATAGCATATTAGAGGTAAAATTCAAACTCTAAATATTCCATTTATCATTTAAAAAATAAAATTATAACCACAAAACTATTCGATAAAAAATAATATTACTCGACCAGTAAATGAATAAATTCTGGTAAAAGATTAAGAGCCCGTTTGGCGTAGCTTATTTTTAACTTTATGCAAACAGCTTATGCAATAATAATTAGGTTTTGGGCTATTTTATAAATTCAAACTAGTAAAAATTGAATTTTTATAGTTTATTTTATCATAAATTACCTTGATTAATTTATAATAATACATAAAAATTGCATAAGTCGTTTGCATAAACTCAAAAATAATTAGGCCAAACGGACCATAAAATAAAATTAAGGATGGCAAAAAGGGTCAACCCGCCCCGCCCCGTTATTAACCCGTCTAAAAAGGGGCGGTGCGGGCGCGGGCTAACTAGTTATGGTGGGTTGAAAATCTCACCCCGCCCCATGTCTTGGCGGGTGGCGGGAGTGCCCCGTCAATAATTTTTTTTTAATAAATTCACAAAAATATCGTAAAAAATAGTAAATAAGATATAATCAAAACGATCCAATGAAATCAAAATATAATTATAAACTAAAAGGTGTCTCAAAAATAAATTATCAATCAACATTGAACATCCATAATTTATAAAACTAAAAAATCCACAATAAAACCTTAAGAAAATACTCAATTTAAATCCAAACAAACATAAGTAAGGAACGCAAACAAAACTTGAATTCAATGTTTAATTGAATAGTTTCTATATTGTTTATATGGAGTAAAATTAAAATATTAATTTATAATGGACCAAGATTTTTTGCAAAAACAAATAATTAGTTCAACCCGACGGGTCAACCCGCCCCGCCCCGTCGTCATTCCGTTTTTTTGCGGGTTAGGCGGAGCGGTGCCCTCTACTTTTGCGGATTGAAAATATCAACCCACCACATAAAAAATGGCGGGCTAAACGAACCAACTCGACGGGCTTAACCCATTTTGCCATTCCTAAATAAAATACTACGAAAATGTGAACAAAAATGGTAAAAAAAAGTTTGTGCCGGAGTTATTTTGTACCCAAATCCCAATCATACAAAATATTTAATAATTAATAAACAGTACACACTATGAGACTCTAGAGAGAGAAAATTTAGAGAGAGAAAGAGAGAGAGGTCAAATCGAGTGGCGAAAGGTTGGGTGTCTTCTTTACAATTTTTGTGGTGCTGGTGTTAGTATTACCCTAACAAGGGTTTTTTCAAACAAAAATACTCTCAACAAAAACTAGAGAGAGAAAAAAAAAAAAAAAAAAAACTTGATAACTCAGATAACAATACTCTGAAGCTAGTTCCATTTTTTCAATTCCCACAAATTAAATAATTAATCTTTCTTCACTTCTTCATCTTTCTCACCCTTTCATTTCATGCAATTTTCTCTTATGGATCCCTTTGATTTGATTCGTAAAGGTATAATTTTTATTTCTAATTTTTCATAAATTTCAGATCTTTAAGTTACCCTTTTGATTAAATCTTGTGTTTTTTTTTATGTAATTTTGTATTTTTTGATTAATTTGACTTTTTGGGTTTTTTTTTTTGGGGTGTTGAATTGCTTAAGATCTAGCAAATTTTGTGGCTTTTATAATTGAAGGTTTTGTTAATTTTGTGCTCATGTTTTGACTTTGATTTTAATTTGTTTGTACTTTTTTTTGTTGTTTCTATGAAATTTGGATTTGGAAATTTTGGATGTTTGATTAGGTGTTAATTGGCTTTTTATGTAGTTACTATTCAGCAATGATTTCAATTGTTAAGTTCATCTTTGATACTGTTTTGAACACTTTCAATTATTTGTTTCTGAAAATTTTAGGGTTTTAACCTTATCCTCAAGTTTTTTAACTAGTTCTGAAATTGGCCAGTGTTCTCAAGTACATTTTTTGTACTTTTTGTATTCATTAGATCTGCTAAAAGTTGTGTTGTAACTCAAACTGTTCCTCAATTGTTCAATTGAGCTTATTGGATTCACTTCTAAGTAAATTTTTAGTAACGGCCGCCTATAGTTGCGTGCAGGGATAATTCAACCTATTTATGTATGCACTTTTCATACATGCTGCAGTTATCTTTTTAATTTGGCAATTATAAGTGGAGGATTCGATGAAGTTCAATGTTGAGCTGTATTTTTGTTCACATGCATGTATTTTGTCGTATGACCGATATGAGATACTATTTTTCAATGAGTATGATTGAATTGAATTAATTTTCAGGGTTTGGATGAAGCTGTTTGGGACTTGCTTTTACTGTTTTCGAAGTTTATCTTTGTTTTAGTCGTTGTGTTTGTATTCTAGTTAATAATGAGTTTATCAAAGAAAGGAGGATCCCCAAGTGACACGAAACTGAGCTCTCCGAACAAGGCAATCACTTTGAATCCAAATGCAGCAGAGTTTATTCCCTTTTCCCTCAGATCTTTGCCGTCTGGAAGTACTAGCTCGGTAGATGCAACGGCAAGGCTTTCAACTGCAGGTTCTCTAGGAAAATCAGTTTTAGATCGATCAGAATCATCCATTTCAAATAATTCTGACGACGAGGCCCACAATTACTGGCGTTGTCAACTTCCGGATGACATCACTCCTGATTTCAATGTCATTGAAGAAGATGAACCCCAAGGTCTTAACAGCCTTTCTTTCGCAGGCTTATCGATAAACGACGATAATGAACCGTCAATGTTTTCTTCTACCACGGGAAGTAGATATATACCAAACGAGCAGCAGGAATTGTCTCATCAGCACCTTAATGGAAATACCTTTGTTGATAAGTTAAGGTTTTCCAATTCAACCTACCGGGAGGAACCATCTTCGGCAAGCTTTTTAAATTCATTGGCAAAGCCTTGGGATAGACCCATTGGGAATAACAACCTGCATGTTAGCGGTGGTCAAGACGCAGTTGTTTATGATGACAATGCTAGACATGGATTCTTAAATGATGTTTTGACTGAGAATGCTATTGTGGATGAGACTGATTTTAACCCTTTGGAATTTTTAGCTTCTCTATTCCCTGGTTTTGCATCAGAAAGCCTTGCCGAAGTTTACTTTGCCAATGGATGTGATTTACATCTGACCATTGAGATGCTCACTCAGTTGGAGGTGGGTTGATCTTCATATACCAACTAACTTGTGGTTAAATTTTGGTTTTTAATAAAGCCCCTCTTCATGCGCTATATCTTTCTCTTATTATGCTATGATGGAATTTCACATCTTGCGAAATGTTTTGATACAGTATTAAATTCAAATAGATGGAAGCTAAATGCGTAGAGCAATACTTGTGCCTTGTTTTTGCAGGGATGTTTCTGGCATCCCATAAGGTTGCATGATGACTCAAATCCAGCTTGCGGATTCAAATCAATTTTCCTGAATCCTTATACCCTTTGCATCATGCTCACGGGGGACCTGATAGGAACTTATCAGGAGTTCAGGACTATTAAAATTTGATTTGCATTTTTTGGATATATAATCTTTTTGTTGTTGTATGATATTTCAATACAACCATGTCTCTAGGTTTTCTTTTTCATTCAATGGATGTTTTTTTTTTCACTTTCGTGAATATATTCATTTTGCTTGCATACTTCTTATTTGGGGACATTTATGTTACTATATCCTACTTTTTCCTCCAAATTTGTAGATTCAAGTCGATAGTAATTTCGGCCAGAACCCAAGTCCAAAGACTCTATCAACTCCCAATCTGACTGCAATGGACTTTCCAGCACTTGCTTCAACGAATGGCCAGACTACTACTGCAAAATATGCTGCAGATAATGTTCAACAAAGTGGCAATCCTTACTTACCGTCTGGCAAAGACCTGCTCATGTTCAAAACTGGCCCATCTATTCCATCTAGAGGTGCTACCGATTTTGCTTCAGCTGTCAGAAAATTGGCTTCTCAGGATTCTGGAATATGGAAGTATGATAGAAATGGTTCTGGTGATGCTTCCACTGGATCAAGCAGGAGTTTAAATGTTCTAGCTAGTGCTTATAATGGCGGACAGGGGAGAGCTAACTTTGGTGATAGGTTACAAAACCGTGGTTCTGCTCGGCCAGCTCCTGTTTGGCTTGAAACTGGTGACGCTGTTGGTAAATATTTATGTTTATACATTCCCTTTTCTTGAGATGAGTTCCTTTTATACTGGTTTCCTTTAACTAATTTGAATGACAGCAAATATGTATTCTGAACTACGGGAGGAGGCTCGAGATCATGCACGCTTACGTAATGCATATTTTGAGCAGGTGGGTCTTTGATTCATGCTGCCAAAAAGTTAATGGACGTTTTAATAAGAATATTGTATGATGATTTTGGCTACTCACTTCGTGGTTGGCTAACTCCAACCTGTGTTCCCTAAATTAGACTTAATTGTTATGTTCTTTCTCTGATAAAGTCCATAATATACATCAGCTATGGCCTTGTTTGGATAAACAACTTAATTATGCACTTTTAAGCACTTATTAATTACTCAAGTGTTTCTATAACAAAAGATAAAATAAAGTCAAATCGTCTTCTTATCAGCTATAAGCTACTATCATGGAGAATTTAGCTTATGGACATGTCATAAGTTGTTTTTGTAAGATCTCCCAAACAAAGTCTCACAAGTGTTTATATTAGTAGATAAGTTCAAATAAGTCAATCCAAACAAGTCCAATGTTTTTATCATTTTTCCAGTTGAATGGAAGAGAACATTTATGTAACTTGAGTTTCAATAACGAAGCTCTATCTATTAGATTGGAAAGAGATGTAACATGAGGATTTTGCAGGACACATCCTAATTTATGTAACTTCTGTTTAATTGTTCATGATTTGCAAACAGGCACGGCAAGCCTACCTTATTGGCAATAAAGCCCTTGCAAAGGAGCTAAGTGCTAAAGGGCAACTTCATAACATGCATATGAAAGAAGCTCACGGGAAAGCTCAAGAATCTATTTACCGTCAGAGGTTTGCTGTTCCTCATTGCTATCCACTATTCCTATCCAATGGACTTTTGATCAAAACAAAAACTGTATGATGTTATAATGAGAATATATATCAGTTCAGGTTCAACCATGTTAACCGTTTGCTTGAATACTCAAATTGGGATGACTTCATGTGAAGAATTTAAGTCATAAAAAATTATTTTAAAATATTTATCAAATATGAAAACTGCTTTTTCTTTTCTTTTCAATAATCATTGGTTGTTCAACTAGATTAATTGGCCAATTCAACCAGAATTTGTCAATCCGATGGTGGTCTGAACATCAATTTGGAATGAGATTGAACTGTTCCAGTCCATATTTAAGCTTTAAGTTTATATAATAATGATATAATGAGATTGTTTTCACAACCTGGCTGTATCTTTTTTTTTTTACCTTCAACTTATTTCTCTTCCTACTTGCACTTTTTTTTTGCCAAGTCCTGTCCCAGTACACATATGAGAATCTACTGCACAACATACTGTATCTTTTCCTTCCCTCACCAATCGAGGCTGCCAAATAGCTTCTTTATGGAAGTGTATTGTATGAGCTAGAGTGTTTGGTGCTCTTAAAATTTGGGTTGAGCCTGATTCAACCCTGCCAAATTGTTTTTTAAGGTGACATATGCCTCCCATTTATAAACATATTTGCAGATTATATCTCATCAAATGTGGGACTCTCAACAGGTGCATATTATCTATGTAGTGTTGGTGTTTCTGATTGAAGGTGTCTGACACGTGTCTGTGGCTGACACACTGACACATGTGGTTACATTCAATGAATATATATTCTCAAAATATTCTCAAAGTGTTAACATGTTGTTGTGCCTGTGTGTGCACTTCATAACATATTATGAATTGACAGGCAGTGCTGTTCTGTCTGCGTGCCAAACGCCACCTTATGTTGGATACTGCTGTAGTCATTGTGATGTTGATTTTTCAGGAATCCTGTTGGTCCAGAGATGCATGTTAATGGAAGAGGACACGAGAGAATGATAGACCTACATGGACTCCATGTAAGTGAAGCGATTCATGTGCTGAAACATGAACTGAGTGTGCTAAGAAGCACAGCCAGAGCTGCCGAGCAGCGTTTGCAGGTTTATATCTGTGTTGGTACCGGTCATCATACCAGAGGTTCCCGCACTCCTGCGAGACTTCCAATAGCTGTACAGCGTTATCTACTCGAAGAAGAGGGTCTTGATTTTACAGAACCACAGCCAGGCCTGCTTCGTGTTGTGTTATATTGAGCCAATGATATGAAAAAGAGAGGTATACAAGTTTTTGACAGTGAAAATCCGTGAACATAGAGATGTTGTAGTCATTCTTGTATCTGTATATGGGAAGAAATGGCAATGGCCAACTGAAAAAAAAAAATGGAAAAAAAGATCTTTAGAGGAAAAAAAATGGAAAAGATTTAGAAGCAAAGAAAAGGGTTGTAGTAGAATTGTACCATTAAGGTCTCAATGAGGCATAGTCAGCAGGAACTCCACGTCAAGTTTTTCCTTCTGTTAATTTTGTACTCTAATTTTCATTTTGTTAAATTCCTTTTTTGTTGTTTTTTACTTTTTACTTTTTTTTTATTCAGATGTAACTGATAGAATTCAATTACTTGATAGAACTATTCGCCTTGCGAATTAGATTCAATGTCAAACAATCTTCCAGCTCGGAACAAATGTTATACCAGTTCATGTTACCATTTTTATTGTTTGATCAACATTTATAAATAGGTGCGACTGTGGTGTCAACGTTTTTTGTCCTTGCGACTGCATTGCATTGCGAACGATTTAGCTATAATTTTTTGCTCTATGCACGAATGTGATGGTAATTCTACTTAACTTTTACCTTTGGTTTTGATGCTTAAAGTGAATAGCTATTCTGGTCCCTGACATTGCTCCAAATTTTAAGTAACTTCTTTGGAAGGTGACGTTGCTCTTTCATATGCGTTTAGACTATATAGAAACGAGAAACAGATTTTCTATTGTCCAATTTAACACAGTTTTTACGCTGTATTGTATTAAGACTGTTCGATCTGTAATGTATGGTCGATATTATTTAAAGAGATTTTATCACCGAATCAATATGTACCATCTGATCTATAATTAAGAGTTAAATATGTTTTTAGTCCCTACATTGTCTTATAGTCAAGAATAGTCCCTACATTTTTTTTATGATTTAAAAAAACCCTACAATTTTTTTCATAATCAAAATTGGTTCCCGCCGTTAATTTTTTTTAACAGAACGCTGATGAGGCGCAATTAGTCAATAACATGATGACACATGTCTTTTTTCATCAGGTTTATTGTGCACTTTTCCACACCAAATCTTTATTTCTACCTTTCTTCCTCCTACACAACCCCATCTTAATCACCACAAACTTAACCAAAACCACAACAACCCAAACTGAAGCCATGGTAAAAGACATGTGTCATCATGTTATTGGTTAATTGCGCCCCATCAGCATTCTGTTAAAAAAAATTAACGGCGGGGACCAATTTTAATTATGGAAAAAATTGTAGGGTTTTTTTAAATCATAAAAAAAATGTAGGGACTATTCTTGACTATAAGGCAAAATGTAGGGACTAAAAACATATTTAACCCTATAATTAATGGTTCAAATTAAAAACAGTGAAAACTTCATTGAAGTAAATCTTGATCCTATAGAAATGTGATTAAAATTATCTTGCAGCATGTGTATAGTTTTGCAATGATAGATTTGTGCAATATATTCATAACCATACATATATTTGCATCTTTATCCTTACTAAAAAGGTATATGCCTACACAAGCATGTTCATTGAAGAATCTCTCCACCACTAAAGAGCATGTACCCAAAATTTCTCTCACCAATCCATGTTTGTCTCTTATGCTCATCTGTTATTATTTTTGAAAAAATGGTAACTACTAAAAATAAAAATAATAAAATTAGAACATAGATGGAAGTAATGTGACCACATCAATAGAATGTTTTAATCTAGCCAAGTAAAGCTATAAAATCACTTATGGACATATTCAAAGATAGAGATCCTCTTCTAATACATCTTGTATTTGGCTACTTCAGTATCTTTGCATCTGATGCTTTTTTTTAGTCACTCCTATCCACTCATAAGCCATGAAAAATAATTGAAAAGTCAGCTTCATACTTTCACCAAAAAACATGTCGGCTTCATACTTCAAAAACAGTGCGGACCATGCATGCTCATCCATTTATTTGCTTTGAAAGAACATGGAAACAATAAAAGAGAACAAAGTTGGTTTTGTGTGGGAAAAAAATTCCATGACACACATATGGAGCATATTTTGAGAGGAATTCTTTTATGTCAGTGAGAATGAAAAGAGCTATTGTTATCTCATGGATTAAAATATACGGATGAGATTAAAAACTCGTTTTAACTGAGTCATAAATCACATAGTGTATGTTTGGTAAAGTTGAAAACCACGATAGTAGAGAAGCTACGACAAATAGAGTTCAACAAACAAAAGCATGTCTAATTTGATATCAACGTGGAAATAAGATAAAGTTGAAAACCCCGGTAGCACAAAGCTATATAATTAGTAGAGTTCAACAAATAGACGTTTAGTTTCACATCAACTTGGAATTCAACATCTTATGTGAGGAACCCACATTGATGTGAAGCTACGTGCTTTTGTTGAACTCTATTGGTGGGTTCCTCTCGTGGACACAAATATTTACTTAGTAGGCTTTATAAATATGGTTATGTAGTTCTTCCAACCGAGATGACACACACCTACCTAGCTATATCATATTATTAGCTCCTAAACAACTCTATTGTTTCTTGGTTCTTGAATTCAACATCCAAAGGTAGTATTATACACAATGTGATGTGTAGTAATGATGAATGTTTAAAGTCAGTCGACGATGAATCAAATAATTATCAACAAGAGTAAGAGTTAAAGTCATATAAAATGTCAAAGACTAACGTACGTGGATTCATATTTAATAAGGGACTATTAAGTTTAATTGTATTTTTTACTTTCAAATTTTGTAATTTTGCGATTTCAAATTTAAAATGAATTCGATTTTGGACCAACAAATCTCTCTAGGTCTAAGCCAGTAAGTCCCAACTCATATTTTGACCAAATTAATCGAGGTGATGCTGATTTTTTTACTTGTGGCGCACTCTAATTGGACATAGTGAAAATTAATTGATTTAATATTTAAGTGTAAATTATATTGGTATTAAAGAAATCACAATGCATGATATATGAAACGCTCTTTAGAGAGTAAGACTTTGATAATTTCCTTTCCGAAGTGAAGTTTTCTTGTCATATGCCCTTATTTTGGTGTGTTCCTGAGGGGCTTGTATCGTATGTTTCAGTGGCGGAGCAACACCTAAATGTTGGGGCGGGCCGCAAAAGTGCTATTTTTTTTTTAGTTAAAAATTTATAAATTGTTGTATAAAAATGCATAATTTGTAGTATTTTTTTCTTAAAACATGAATTATTTATATGATATAAATTTTTAAATTTAATGATAAATTTTATATTTATTAAAACGTCATGATACAATAAATATATATATATTGACCTCTCATTTGAAAAAAATAAAATAATAATTTGACTACAACAATAATTATTGATTTATTATTGTTTGGAGTGGCAACTAGCTTTGAAAAAAGCAATAAAAAGGTAAAATTGAACCCAGTGAGGGTCGAATTGCAGACATCATCAATGTTAGGCGCTTAACTTACCACTTGAACAAGGACAATAATGTGAAACAATATAACAACTACAAGTATATATATATATCATTCTACTTAACAAAAATATGTATTTATATACCTATGAAAATCAAAATTAAAATATTGGGGCGGGCCATGGCCCTACCCGGCCCAAAAGGTGCTCCGCCCCTGGTATGTTTGATGTCTCTTGTCTTGCTTTTGGAGTTAGTATTTTGGTCCCTAGTGTTTGGTTGTAGTTATTAATATTGCATAGTGTGTATTGAAGAAAAATTGTAGATGCAATAGAAAAAAAGGATGTATGGCGGTGCAATGCAGTAGAAGGGCTGTGTAGCCGGACCCTCTCTCAATCTCTCTTCATCAATTAATTTCAACAACATCATCAATTCATCATATATACCTCTCTTCTCTTGTGTTTTCCATCATACATTAATTTCTTTATTCAATTCAATCTCCCTTAATATATAGTTAATTTCTCCTCTCTCCAATTAGAGCATGCCACATCACCTCAGTTTGGTCAAAATATGAAAGAGGGATGGTAAATTAAAAATAAAATGAGAAAGTTGATGGGTCAAAATGGTGCAATTATAAAATTTGGATGGTCAAAAGTGTAATTACATTTTTCTGAGGAAGTATATTGATTGTATTTTGAATCACTTTTTAATATACAAGTTTTTGCTGTAAAAGAAAAGTGCAATTAAACATAATAAAAAATAGAAAGATATGTAATATTTTCTTAATATGATATTTTTCGTTAGCCCTAATTGTTTTTAGAGAGAAACTCCTCCTTTTTTCTAAGTTTATTTTTTCATCTTTTTCCAAAAAAAAGAAAGAGTGATTTTGGATTTTTTTAACCCAAAATCATCCTTGTGAATCTTTTTTATTTGTTTTAATTTTAATAAGTATTTTTTATTACATAAATTAGGATTTATTTTTGTGTTTATTTTTGTTGTGATTTTGTCGCTTCAGTGCGACGTTGTTTAATTTCCTATTTTCGAGCGGTGCTTGCTTTCCCATTTTGTTGCGGTTTTTGTTTGATTGAATTTGAAGATCAAATTCGATCAACTACTGGTTCAACAGTGACAAATTAGTTTGTCAACGATGCAGATCTAAAGGCATTCGCATTTCAATTACTTTGATTTTATCATATTATTTCTAGGCATGAGTATGCCGTTTTAGGCTATTAACATGGATACTGTGAGTTTGTTCACAAATTCATCATTTTCATTTTTAGCGGTATTAAATTTGTACTTGAATCTGATGTACTTTACAAATTTCAATGAATGAATATCTTATATTTTAATAAAAGCAATGTAATATTTTCTTAAAAGTAAAAATTCACTCTTAAACATATTTTGAAAGGATCATATTAACATTGTATTTTATGTACAAATTATTATTCTTATGTTTCATAATAAGTGTATCACTTTATTAACAATGAAAATTTGTTTTAACATATGAATATCATTTTTAGTTTTTAACTTAGTATTTTTCAATTATTCCATCTAATTAGCACTATATGCAATATTCAAGTTCTATTTATACTTTATATACATTTATGAATTGAAAAACACGCCAATAACTTTAAAATTATTTGTAAAAGTGTCATTCCTTTTGATAATTGTATTACATTTTTTAATATGTCATTTTCTTTTTGTGTGTTAATCCTCTACCTTTTAGGGAATAAAGTTTATAGTAATATAAAGTTCGATCATTAGGTAAAATCTAATAAAAAAAATTATTTAAAAATTAAATTCAAATTTTTTTAAAATAATTATGTGTCAAATTTTAAACGGCACTAGTTTAAAAAGGGTTTATCTATCATGTGCAACTACAAAAGTGGTACTCCCTTCGGTCTCATATATAAGAAAAATTTTACTTTTTAGATTCATTGTAAAATGAATGAATCTAGACTATAATATTGTCTAGATACATTCATTTTACAATGAATCTAAAAAGTAAAATGTTTCTTATATATATGAGACCGGAGAGAGTATATATTTATTGCACAAATATATATGTGCCACAAAAAGAAAGTATAAGGGGAAAATTATTGGTGAATCTACTAGGTACTCCTAGTTGAGAGAAACCAATCATTTTTATTTTGGCCGGGCTTGCTAGTGCCAACCAATAGAATAATAACACAATAAAAACGTGGCCAAATTCTACAATGTACTTATGTCATGGTATGATCGATGTGATGTAGACTCTTGCCTTGCCCTAGCTAAATTACCACCATATTTTGCCCCCATGCCTCACCAAAAAAAGATAAAGATAATGGTAATGTTAACTTGTGCCCTAAGAAATGTAGCATTTAATGATACAAAAAATTTAATGCTTAGATAAATGAATAGTATACATGTTTTAATAAATGTTTTCCATATTTATCTTCTTATCATGTGTTTTAAGGGCACAAGTTAACATTCTCCTATAATGACAAATACTATTAGACTTGAATGTACTCCCTCCGTAACACTATATAAATAAAATTGACTTTTTAGATTCATTGTAAATTTAATGTATTTGGTCTATAATATAGACCAGATAGTCTATAATATAAGACCAGATACATTAAATCTACAATAAACCTAAAAAGTCAATTTTACTTATAAAGTATTACGGAGGGAGTATCACTTAATAAAATAAAATTGGTATCGGAAAAATATGAAATCTCTCTTTAATTGGTATCCTCACTGAATTTTAGTGACGGATGTAAAGAGTGATCAAACATTTAAAGATGTTAAAAACTATGCGTGTGTATTCGTTACATAAAATTGGTAGAAGATATAGAATGATTGAATTTGAACCAACTACCATAACTGCATTGTGCAACATGTTGTGGAGTTGTAAGATCTAAGAGATAATGATCTAACGGAAATGAATTTGAATTTGGTGCAATTATTACAGAATGTAGTATTACATTCAAACCTAATAGTTATTTTTTGTTGTATGTAATTTAAGCCATCTGATCAGAAATTGACGGTTAAGATTTGAAACAATGTGAAACTGTATGATTTTTCTATAGCACCAAATCCAAATTCCCTAACAACTTTCATGCGTGTTGTATGGTACAGGTGCATAGAGAATCCAAACTCATAGTAAAAAGAGATAGTTTTTATTATAGCCGATAAGAAATCTAAATCCTCTTTATTTATTGATGAAATAGAAGATTTTATTATGAGAGATAAACACATTAAAAAGTTTGGTAGATTCCATCTTTTATGGAACCTATATTTAGTAGACCCGTCAGACTTTTTAATGTGTTTTTCTTTTAAACAAACTCAATTTTAAAAAAAAAAACTTTTGAGAGGATCTTGATCCTATCGGTGAGAGCTTCTTAGTGAAAAGGTTCCAAAATTCCTAGCAACCAACCACGTACCAATCATGCATGTGATGAATCAAAAGTTCCAACTCCAAAGAAATGAATGATTTGAAAAAGCATCTTCACATTCATTTTGGTCGACATTATGTTCCTCAAAAGATTGAGTGGAATATTGTAACTCACTTGAGTATTGCACATTTTCTTGTCCATAATAGAGGCCAAAATCAGAGCAATTAGCACCTCCATTATTCATGTTATCCAAATCCAACATATCCTCAAATGTCCAATCCATCCTCCTCATATCACCCTCATTATCATAAAGAGGACATGATGAGTATGAATCATAATTATTTGAATTAGAACTTGACTTTGCATCATTTTGTGACTCTAATGGTACTTGTTGATCTTCTTCTACTTCTTCTTCTTCTTGAGTACTACTCAGCTCAATTGGTGATGAGTACTCATTTGCAAACTTGGCAGCAATCTCTTGAATCTCTTGATGTGAAAGAGATTTGTGACCAACACCATGATGAACAGCTACATTGATGGTAAGGGGTGTATTAGCAAAATTGAAACTAGCATGTCGACCACGTAGACAATAAAGAGCTGCATCAAATGCTCTTGCAGCTTTTTCTTGTGTATCATATGATCCTAACCATATTCTCTCACGGCTATTTGGAAGTCTAATTTCAGATACCCATTTCCCCCATTTTCTCTTCCTCACTCCTTTGTATAATTTATCATTATTATTACTAGTGTTATTGTTGGAACAAGATGTGTTGTGATCATTTGGGGTGACATTGATACCACTAGTAGGAATGTTGGAAACAATCATGTGTGTGTTCATGGTTGGTAATTTGGTTTATGATATTGATGAGTGGATATGGGGTTTAACATGGCTTTTATAAGTTGTGATTATTTTTCAATGAAATAGACAGCTTAGAATGTAAGACTTACATAGGATTTAATTTATATACGCTGACAAAGGACGGTTTGTATAAAAAGTTTCTATTTAAGGAGTTTTTATACCTTTGGTTAATTTACACCGAAGAAGGACGGTTTGTATAAAAAATTTCTATTTAAGGAGTTTTTGTACCTTTGGTTAATCGCGATACTTATTCTTTTTGTTTTAAGATGAATTTCATTTTAGTAAGAAAAAATTGTTTTAAAACAAATGTCATTCACTTTTTTTTTTATCGTACAATTATTATTTTACTTCGAATTGTACCCTCTAGTTAATCGAATGTACGTTATTTTTAAAAGTATAACATCAATACTCCCTCCGGTCTCAAATATAAGCAACAAAACAAAAAAATTGAAAGTCTCAAATATAAGCAAAAGTGTATTACAATTATTATGTTTTATGACATTATTCCAATTTCAACCAATAAATGCAATGTTTTACACTTTTCAAAGTGTTTTTTCTCCTCAACCAAATGCATTTACCTACTTTCTTAAAAAGTGTGTTTTTTTGAAAATTTGCTTATATATGAAACCGGAGGGAGTAATAAATAAGGTTAGCTTTTCAAAATTGTTGGGTCTTTGTCATCATTGTATCTCTTAATAGGTGATGCTAATTAACGAGTACTCCATTAAGCATATTAAAAATGGAAATTAAACATAAAATTAATGTTGAAGAAATAACTTTTTACTTTTTTAAGATATTAAATGTACCAGTTTCAAAATAAAATTCTATTATATATTAATATACTTAACAAGTGCATGTGTAGCATTTTAGCCATTTTTAAAAGGATATATGTAATAGTATATTATTAAGAAAGGAAAATGCTATTAAAAATATTTATCTTTTATCATAATTACTTCTAAAGTTACACACTTACACAAATGATGTACTTTAAAAGTTTGATGTGGTTTTCATCTTCTAGGTTATTTTATAATGTTGAATAAAATTGGTAGAATTATTCAAAATTTATTAGAACATCTGCTATCATATTTTTATTATCGAATCACTCGAATCACACTTATTAATAAGTTAAGGTTTATAGTGTGAAAATTGAACTCTTACATTGGATAAAAATCATATTTATAAAATATCGACACTAATTGAGAAATTAATGAGATACAATTACATTAAAAATATCATCAGGAATAGACGATGAGGAAAAATATAATTTAACAAGTACAGTTGAAACAAAGAAATAAAGTAGAAAATAATATATGATGGAAATATAAATTAGAACTTAATTTATTGATAGTCTAATGTATAATATATATATTATAGACTTAAATATATTAGATTCAAAATGAATTAAAAAGTGAAATTTATCTTATATCAAATATCAAAGGGTATAATTCACTTGTATAATATATAATGGTAAACTAGAAAACAATATACACCCCTCCTCCAATAGAAAGATCACTACTAGAAAAAGTTGAAATACCGACGAAATTTAGAGATAGAATATATTTCGTCTCTAATAGAGATGGAATTAGAGACAGAAAAAGCAGTTAGAGACAGATATTTTTATTTTAAAGACAGATATTGAGCCTGTTTGTTTCAGCTTTAAACAAAATGGATTTTTTTAAAAAAAATTTAGACTTTTTTTTTAAAGATTTTGAAGAAAATCTAAAGCTATTTGTCGTTTGTTTACAATCATAAAAATCTATTTTTTTAAGATGGTGAGGGATGATGAGTAATAAAAAAATAGATTTTGATAAAAGCTATTGAAAATAGATTCTCATTTTGATGAAAAAAATGATTTTTTTACCAAAATGATTTTTGAAAAATCTGAAACAAACACAAGTAAGATAAAAAAATTGATTTTTTTATGAAAAAAATAGATTTTTTTGAAAAAAAATTTCAAACAAACGGGCCCATTTTCATTTTAAAGACGAAAAAATTACCGACGAAATCAAATCCGTCTCTAACTTGCTTAATGACAAAATATTTATATTTTAAAGACAAATTTTATCCGTCGATATTTAAAATTTTTTCAGTAGTGATTCTCCTAAATTTAACCCTTTTAATGAATTCTTCTTCTTCTGATTTAGTCAACAGTTTTCTATATTAAGGACGGAGGTAAGAGATGGAAGTTGCTAGGTCATCACTGATAAATTCATAGTCATAGAATTTGAATCTCCAAACGTGGCACGTGGCATGATTAGAGTGCTATAGTATTGACAACAATGTTGCATGATGACATAGGTCCACAAAGTTAATTTAATAAGAATAAAAATTGTGTACGAAAGAGCACGTGTACAAATTCCTCAGCGTTGGTGGACAACTTGCTTCAAATGTTTGGGCATTTCCAGATTTTCGTTTCTAAATGCTAGTAAAGATTTATTTCATCTACCATAGACTTAATTATATTACTAATTAATTAGATATTTTTTTCGGGTTTTTTTTTAATTAGATATTTTTCTAATGATTTCAAATTTGACTTTTGCACTCTCTCTCTGTTTATGTTTTATGCACGTTGTTGGAATAGTGAGTCTGATTTGTTTCTTTGTTAATATTTAAGTGAACTTTGATAATGAATCAATATTTTTTGTGACTAAGATAATGTATCAATATTTAAACACCTGTATATTGATATCTAAGATGTCGGAAAACTTTGATAATGAGGACTACAATACAACTTAATTCCTCTCTTCAATTTTTGCATGAAAAATGTCAATAAAGACTTAGAGTTAGTTTGATCCGATAAACAACAAGGATCGAACTGAACGACTTTTTTTATATTCTGTTTGATTTAAAAATTGATTATAAGACTTGACAAAATAGATAGCAAGGGATAAGACAAAAATGAGATGTTTTGTCCGCCGTTGAATTACCTGACAACTTTTTATTTATAGTACAATTATAAAAAATATGTAAATATCTATTTTATTTTTTGTCTATAATATTATCTTATTTTGTTTTGTTCTATTATGCATTATTCTGTGTATATTGTTTTGTTCAATATTTACTGTTTTGCGAATCAAACACAATAAGGAGAGGGATATATAAAAGAGAGCACATCAGAGAATCTCCGCGCTCCCAAATTTCAAACACAAATATTGAGAATGTGGGAAAGAATCGTTTCTGGTAAAAAAAGTTTGAAGTATGGTTGATGGTAATGATTGTGATGTATCTCACTATCTCCATTAATTGGCTGACCACCGCCATTTATCTGCAATCGCTTTCTCTCTTCATAGACTGCCCATTGGTCATTTTGAAAGCTATGTGATTTTGAAACTAATTTTTAATATAATTTTGAAATCTATGTGATTTTACACTAATTTTAACACATCACAACTATATACATTCATTGTTAATTTATAGCCATTTTAATCAAGTCTTGTTTATAAAAGTATTATTACCATAGATACGAGAAAATGGATCCTCTACATGAGAGCTATCTATTATATGTTTGTGATCTTTATGGGATAGATTTTATTAGAAATATATGAGAGAGATCAAATATAAAGAAAGATACGATATAGAGGGAGTGCTTAATGAAAGAAAGAGATAGCGGTGAAGAAAAATTGTTTGCAAGGAATTCATATTGTAATTTGTGTGTATTTTCAAGTTTAAACCATTGAGCCATTAATTTGTGTGTATTTTCAAGTTGTTTAAGACCCATTGAGCCAGCATACACCAAATTCATTTGTATTAGACAGTGTGTGCATAAAGAGTACTTGAAAATATATTTATAAATGAAGATATGTTTATAAAAATTCATTTCATGTCACTCGCACTTAGAGCTGTCAAAAGGGGCCGGCCCGGCCCGTTTCGGCCCGGGGGCCATGATATATAAAAGGGCTTTAGTGGGCCGGCCCATTAAGCCTTATGGCCCGACCCGTTAAGCCCAGCCCGATAAGTAAAGGCCTACAAGACCCGATGGGCCGGCCTGATAAACTTTCATTTTTTTTTGACAATTTTTTTTTACAAAATAAATTCAATGGACAATAAAATTACATATGTATTACACACAAATTAATATCCATATAATTTGATTAATTTCTTTCTTATACTTTTCTATTTATAATCATTAATTAAGTTGTTATTAGTTTTTTTTTAAATAAAGATAATCATAACAAACTTGGTTTAATCTTAAAAATATAACAAATTTGGTTTAATAATTATCTCCTAACTAACAAATATCATATTTTGTTACTTAATTAACTAAAGATTTAATGGTAACTAAAACTCCTTATTTTTAGCTAAAATTATTTTAAAATTTTTTAAAAAAATATTTGTTTAACTCTTTAAGGGGCCGGCCCATAATGGCCCATTAAAAATATAGACCCGAGGGGCCGGCCCGATCAACTTTTTTTAAAAGTCCGGTCCGTATAAAACCATAGGGCTAATGGGCCGGCCCGATAGTCCGATCCCTTTTGACACCTCTACTCGCACTTATTCATGTAAACGTACTATTTTTTCCCTTTTAGTTTATCTATTTGAAACAAAATTCAAAATTACATTTATATCGAATATATATATATATATAATTATTTAGGCAAAATATATCCATAGATTTTAAGTTTTTTAAATGATAAATATGTTCTTTAAATTTTACGTTTGTAATAGATAAATCTTTTAAATTTTTTAAGTAAAAAATAGGTGCTTAAGCTTGTAATTTATAATATTTGGGTCCTTCCAATTATCCTATCCTATTTTACTTAAAAGATAAAACTCTATTGATCTATTGCGGAAGAAAGTTCAAGGTAGAGAATGGTAAGAGTTCTCGGTTTAGTTAGATAACTGGACTAATGATCAACCTTTTCAATTAAGTGGAGAAGAGAATTAACAATAACATCTAGCCTCCGCCTCAAGTAACAAGTACAAACCGAACCAAACCATCCAACCCGCCTACATTTTTGTTGAACCTATCAGCTGCCGAAACTGACGTTGAAATGACAGAGAATGCATGAAGTTTTATGCTTTGTGCACAATTTATTTTCGATAAGCAATTTTTAAACCGAATCTGGCCGTAACCAATCGATACTAGTCACCCCTAATATCATGTATAGGCTGAAAAAAAAAATGGTGATAGTTTTCCTCTATATGAATCAATTTCTAAAATTTTAAATTACATCAACTAAATCTATATGTTTTTTTTATTCTTTTCATTTGAGTCTAAATTAAAATAATCAAACCATACATCTATTAGTTCAAATATCATTTTCGTCGGTTAAAATTGATCACTCAAAACATGAATCAAATTATTATATTTTTATTGGAAAATGTTGGATATTACGAATCCAACTTCAACGAAAGAGAAGAAATACATTATGACTGACTTGATATTACCATTTTATCCATGTTTTATTTTCTATTTCACCAAACTACCCCATGTATGGTTAGTTATCTGCACTGTCGTCCAATTTCGTGACTTAACCTTCCGTACTCTATAGCATAGCCGATTTTTATTTCTTTTAATTTACACTAAATTAGTAGTTTTATCTTGAAAACTATATTGTATTCATGAATATTTAAATGATTATATACTAATTTTTTTATTTGTTTAGATTTTTTAAAATATTTTTTTAAAGCATCATCCTAACAAATCAAACCTAACTAGTTTTTGTTCTTCATCGGTGTAATTTGAGAAAGATTTAGTGAACATTTTTTAAAAAGTTTAACAAAATTAACTTGTTATCCTACCTAACTTCTACCGTATAGGAACGACAAATAGGCTAATCCTCTCTATTTAGGTCTATTTGCTTTTAATCCGTCAAAACGATATAACGCTCCATTTCCACTCTATTTTTTTAGCGGATTAAACGGAATAGACCAATCAAAGAGGTCAAGTTCAAAATATCGACTTCAATCCATGTATATGTTGGGCCGAGAAGGGTAATGGTTGGATCAACACCCCTTGAATAACTACAGGAGTAACTTTGATATCATACTTTCACCCAAAATTTTAAGACATTAATTAAGTTTAATTTATTATTTTACTCAATATCAACTCTTACTACTAATATGAGATTTAATTCATACTTGATATATCTCAACGACTTAGCTTCTCTCTTAAGTGTGACTCTCTATCAGGCCCGGCCCAATAAGGGGTGCAACAAGGTCTGTTGCATCGGGCCTCAAAAATTGGAAGGCCTCAAAAAAAAATTATAGCGTAGTAATATTAGTAAAATAGGGGGTGTAAAAATAGTAATTCTGCACAACATTAAGCAGCCCAGACCTAATTCTGCACAATAGTAATTCTGCACAATATTAAGCAGCCCAGACACAATATTCTTTTTATGTTTTTTTTTGTGCAAGAATCCTTTTTTATGTTAATTACAAGGATAATTATATTTTATGTTATTTGCAATTTAAAATCGATAAGTTTTTTATTTAATTTTTTTTTTATTAAGAGGCCACTTTTAAAATTTGCACACGGCCTCCTAAAACTCAGGACCGACACTGCTCTCTATGTGTCCACGATCCATCATCACTCTCGTATTGCTCCCTTATCGAGTCGAACAAGGTTTAAACTTTATGATGGTGAGAGAAGAGAAGAATCGGTATTAAATTTAATCAACACATTAGATATCGAACAATGAATGATTTGACACCATATTTTTTATCTAGAATCTAAAAACAACTAATATAAAACTTAATTCACATTTAATATTTGAACAGTATAATAGTGTGTTAAACCCTCTGGTGAGCTTAATTAACCGTTGTATCACACATTGGACCTGGTCTTCCAGGCAGGGGCGGACCTACGTTAAGGCCTACTGTGGGGCCACAGTGGATTTTTCAATTTTAATAGGTATATAGGTATATATACATATTTGTGTTAACTATTATATATATTTATATTCCGTCAATTTTGATCAAAAGAATTCGTATGTCCCAGTGGTAGTTGGGCGCCCCTTTTGATTGAAATGTTGTGGGTTTGAAACCAACATGTTGCAGTTTTTTTGCTCCTTCCTTTTTCTGTTTCTTTGTTGTTGCCTTGGCTATCCCCTTGTGCATCAATTTCTCCTTCAATCAATTGTTTGGTTACTTTAAAAAAAAAAGTTGTGGTCAAATTTTTAATTTTTTTAAGAAATGATTAATACATACATGATATTAGAGAAAATAAATTGTATCGGTGACGTTTTAGTCGGTATAAAAATTATTTTTATAATTGAAAATTTATATCATATAAATAAAATACATGTAAAATTTTATAGAAATTTAAAATATCTTGATATATTATTGAGATCTATCAACATTATAGATTTATATATTTTATTGAACACCGTTAACTTTAATGGAGCTCAATAATATATAAAATTATGTTAGGTTTCCTTAAGATTTTACATGGTTATCTATGAATTTAGACGTTATTAAACGATAAAATATTATTCGAATGTTAATGGTCTATGGATTTTTAGATTGAATTTATCATTTTCAATAAAAAAAAAATCTCCAATCAAAGCTTTGATAACCAAACGACTAAGTTTTTCTATAAAAAATATTTGCCTTGTAACTTTTATAGAAAGATGTGAAAGATGTGTTCTAGAAACAATTTGCAATGATATTATTTTAGTTCATTTTTAAGAAATGAATGATAGACGATTTTCATGTATTAAACAATATTATTATTTTTCTTTTTACAAAAAACAATATTATTTCTTTTTTTTTTTTAATATAATTAAATTTATATTTTCTTTTTGTACCCAATTTTTTTTTATATTTTCTATAATATTTGGCCACGTCATTTTTAAGCATCTAGATCTGTCCCTGCTTCCGGGGCCTATATATCGTGCCATTATTTCTCTATCACACATGCTTTCATTAGTCAATGTACTAACTACTGTATTTAACGATAATAACGCTTTTTAGCCGCTTTTGCTACAGTATATTTAACAATCCATATTTTATTATTTTTGTATACACTAGCACTAGATTCATTTACTTTTTTCATAGATTCATTTCTTGGTCAGTTAATTGTGCACGAGACCATATATCCTATTCCTGAAAGTTTTTTATGTACACAAACATAAATAAATATTCTATCCGTAATATTTTATAAGTAAAAATTCACTTTCTAGATTTATTATATATTTAATGTATCTGGCCTATAATACAAATCAAATACATTAAATATACAATTAACCTAAAAAGTGCATTTTTGCTTATAAAGTGTTACGGAGAGAGTAGTGTTTAGGCACACATACATAAAACATCACATTATTTAATTTTTTAAAAAATATTTGAAATTAAATTATTTAATCTTTTCTCTCTCTTCACTCATATAAATATGCCTAAACACTATACATTTATATTTGTGCCTATATTTGAATTCCTCATCCTATTCTAAAGTACCTGACTTAATTTGTATATTGACAATGACATAGTATAGTATATAGTATTCAACATAATTTCATCTCCATATCTAAATTAAGTTGACACCATTATTCAAAATAAATAAAATTGACACCGACTTTTATCTATAATAAGTAAGTAAACGACCCTGAAAAGTATATGGGTCCAACACCAACTAACGCACAAACCATGTACGTTAAAAAAGTTCTTATCCTAATTTGATGGCTACCATATAATTCATTCAACATTAATTCTCTAGATTATGGACCAAATAGGCAATACTAATTTCAGGACATAATTTACTTCTTAGCCACTTTTGGTCCATATGCCTCTGTGAACTCAGACGAGTCAAAATTAGAGGCACCAACAACATATTAATTGATTGTTAGTATAGTATTAATTTTGTTTTAGTTGTTACACTTTTCATGACATATAGATATAGAAGTGTTACATTATATGCATGGACGGAGGGATTATTGAAGCCAATGATGAATAGTCTACTGCTGCAGTGAAGTTCCCACTGCGTGCGGTTTATGTGGAAAGTTTAGTACTTTACCTATAACTACAAAAAGTTAAGATTGATATTTTAGTTTAGAGTATGAAGTTAAAACAAAGATATTTCCACATAAAATTAGACACAGTATATGAACATTGTATAAGATAAATTCAATAAAATGTCGATTTGATTGGAATAAATAGGAAAAGATAATTGAAAAATATAATATTTATCATAAATGTCATGCTAACTAGTACTTTCAGGACATTAGTTAAAAACTAAAAAAGGTAAATTTGGCATTGAGAACTATTTCGGACAGAACTCGGATTTATTCGCGGGGGATAAATATGTACCGACCCGACCTCAAGTCCACATCTCCGAGAGATTGTCCGCTTTGGGGTTAACTTGTCATAGTTTTGTCCTTTGTAGAAAAGGTGCCCCGGTTGGTTAGATGAGTGTTGCGTGTTGTATATAAGCTACCATTAGCCTCGAGTTCCAAGCGATGTGAGACTTATAGGTAAGCCAGAACAGATGACCCCAGGTTGAGGCTAAGGGGTTGGGTTCGAGAACGAATTTTATCGTTCCCTCAGACGGCGCCATTGATCTTACCTTGATCAGAGTCGACCTTGCCGGTATTCTTAATGCTGCAAGTGCTCGGTGGAATGGGAGGGGGTTGTGTACCTGTATACACTCCGACGCTCAAGTCAGTATTTGTGTAAAGTGGTTTTCAGAGGTAAGAAATCATATACCTAACTCATGCAAAGTGAGGAGTTTATATAGCCTCTAGCGCTGAACCAAGGTGGCCATAAATATCCATTATGTGACTACCGAAAAACGGTTGAAAAGCCATGATGAGCAGTAAATGCTCATCATTCCGGTGTCGTGCGTTACTCTTGCGTATATTTGCCCGTTGAACTGTTTACGTTGTTTTTTGGACCTTCACTCGTTGGGCCGTGCTCGACATGCGAGGGGAGCTGGGCTGCTAAGGCCCCGTCCAGAACAAGAACAACATTGTTCATATTTTAAATATATTGACCGCATAAGTTCCAAGATTATTATAATATATTTAGTACTTTTAATTAGTGTTCTGAAAACATTATTTAACATTTTCCTTATAATAATACAATGTTGATTGTTCTTGCTAATGTTTCGGTGAGCGAGTCGGTTGTTTTTATGGATTGGGCTCGACAGGAGAGTTCCTGATCCTAGGTATCCCTCTGGCTTGATGGAAATCAGAGCAACGTAGTTCTCTTCGTGAACCGACTTGGTGAGCTAATCTTGGCGTTAACTGAATACTTTTCTCTAATCAACAGTGGTGCTAAACTATGTTAAGTGTCTATGAGTAGTTGAGTAAATCATGAGGTTCCTTTATATAGGAAGCCGGCTAGGGCGAACTGGACGGTTGGTGCCTTAAGTCCTATCCTTTAGCTAATGGAGAAAATATGCTCTCTATACGCCGGGAGGTTACAACCACGCCGTAACGAAAGGCCGCACGTTCCTATAGATGGGCGATGAGCAAGTCAATGTATATCCTTTGAGGGACGCGAACTAGACCCATGTTGGTGGGCTGGACGAACTGGATAATGGTTGGCCCATAAGTATAGATAGGGCGAGCCCAAAGGATTTTGGGAACTAGCCTAGTACATTGACGTTCATCTCTAATAAGATTAATCTATTTTTTTTCACTAAAATAAAATATATTCATTCATTGAAATGTGTAGAGTACATCAGATTCAAGTACAAATTCAATACGACTAAAGAAAAAAAGTTTGCGCATAAACTCATATAACATCAAGTTAATATCATAAAACGCATATTTATGTCTAAAATATTATGATAAAATCAAAGTTAATCTATTATTATGCATTATATATCTTAATTTCTTCTTTTAGTATTTGGCAATATTGTACATTTGGTCCTTTAGCTAATTTGTAGTTTTATTTTAATTCTATAACTATTTTTTTTTCATTCTTGTAGATTAATTTTTGTTTCAGCTAGTCATATGAGTCCACTTTTGTTAGGTTTCAACAAAAAAAAAAATGTTAATCTATGTTCATAATTTTTTCCTTCTAATTAATTGCATAATAGTTTATGAATTTATATACAAGAGATTTTAATAATAATTAAGGCCTACTGAAATAGCTAATAATAATGACTACGGTCTACCTTAAAATGCGAGTTCCAAAATTAAGATATATATGATGACACCCAGTCACCATACGATGTTTAATTTTAGGATCATTTAGCGTCAAATTTAAGTCATAATAATTCAATTATATTAGGTTTTAAGACATCCTACATGAAGTTTAAGATTTAGAGGCACAAAACATGTGTCTCAACCCAACCATATATAATGAAAAATGAAGAAAACATGGAGTTCCCATGCACAAGTTGCATGCGCCTCACATAGGTACAGCTGTGCCACACACGGAATGTAGAAACACAAGGATTCAATCTCGGTCGCCTGCGTCTCACCTAGGATATGCTACGCCCCGCACATCCTCGTGATTAGGGGTGTTCATGGGTATGGGTCAATCCGCGAACCCGCCGATCCAACCCAACCCAACCCACTATTTATCCGAACCCGTTCATATACGGGTAGAATTCGGCCCAACCCATCACACCCGCATATAATTGGTTCGGGTATTGGATCTAGCTTTGTGAACCCGTTGACCCGTATACCCAACCCGTGTACCCTTATATCTAAAATTTTCATTCTACTATTGTACTACACTACTAGTACTACTTTGTTGACTCTTTTAATTTCATGAGCCAATTTCTCAATTCATTTCCTTATTCATATTTGTGTAATCAATTTCCCACAAATCACTCAATCAAACTTCTAAATTTCTCACAATGATTCTTCTTTTTATGGCACTCCTCACTCTAAAACCTAATGGAAATGATGTGTTTTGTGGGAATTTACTTTTATTAAGTGTTATGACTATAAATGAATTTTTATTTGAAGTAAAATCGGTGTTTTAACCATCAATTTTTTTATTTTATTTTATGTACAACCCGCGAACCCAACCCAACCCAACCCAACCCGTTAACAATCGGATTGGTTCGGTTCGGATTTAACAATGAAAGTGCGGATTTGGTGATGAATCCAACCAAGTGTATATTGAACGGGTTGGGTAACGGATTAGGCCAAATCCGACCCAACCCAGCCCGCGTACACCCCTACTCGTGATAGCAGGGAAATAAGAGCAAAATTGGAATCCATACTTTAGAAGAGAAATTGAAAATATGGTTGGATTAATTAGGGTTAGTAAAATGGATTAAAAAAAATTAATATCATTCAATCTTAAAATTAATATCGTTCTAGAATTAAAAATTAATATCATTCAATCTTAAAATTTTATAAACTATAAATTTAAAATGTAGTATTGTCAAACTGAACTTTCAAATATTTTGTATATAAGTTTTAAACATGTAAAAGTATATGGAAGTGAGGGAGTAAATAATACACTGCACTCCTTCCTCCCCTTGAAATTGAATCGTGCCATCACCTTTTTGACTTAAGAGTGAACATAAGTACGAGTCAAGCACTCTTTCTTCGTCAAAAAGCAAAATCCAATATCATAGAAAATCCTCAAGCACCACCAAGTCCCATCATATATGCACCACTTAATCAAGTGGTTTATGTTGGACTAATTATATAACGAATATGAATTTTACAAAATCGTTTGATATGTTATTGAGTTTTGTTAAGATTTACTGTATTTAATAAATCGTTAATCTTTATGGGTCTCAATAACATATCGAATTATTTATAATTTTTTTTATATTTTTTTATGGATGATCAATATGATATGAATTTTCAATCAATTGATGAATTTTATAAAATTTATATTTATTATAATATAATTAATCACTTATCCACGGTGGACCACTTAACCTAGCATTTACCAAGAAACTCCTAAAGCACTACTACACCCTCAAAATGAAACTTTACCCCTTCCCCTACTCCGTCCTCAAGCACTTCCAAATGATCATGATATATTCTAAGACGCAAAGCAACTTTCATTATCTCCAAATCCCAAACCATGAAAACTTTAAGGACGGAGTTATAATCTTTTTTGTTCTTGTTAAGGACGGAGTTATAAATTAAACTTATGAAAATATTATGATTATATAAAAATTAAGAGGAAATAAAAAAGAAAGAAAAAATTCAATAATTTTTTGCAAATATAGTTTTTCATTTTTGCAAATAGTTCTCTAGATCTTTTTTATTTTCGTTACTGAAATTTAAGACCGGCACAAAATATTTGTAACCAAAAGTAAATTTCAAGTGAGGCATTTTAAAATGGAAAAAATAAATTAAAAATAAACAAAAAAGTATTAACTCCTTTATGTTATTATGAATTTTGATATGGACATTAAAAAGTACCAAAAATAAAACTTTAGTATATAATTATTTTTTTGATATATAAATTAAAGGATTAAATAAATTTTTGTTCATATAAATATATCAATTTGTGTTTTTAATCTCTATACAAGTTTTCTTCAAACCTTCATTTTCACATATTTCGTTACCAATTATTACTCCCCGTATCAACTATTATGGCATCTGTCTACTCAAAGTTCACATTCCAATTCTTCAAACTTGCTATAGTTTTCTTTACAAACAAACAAATAATGAGTATTTAGATTAGACCATTTTTAAATAAGATAAGTTTTGTATAATACATTTTTAATAAATGAAAGTAAATAGTTTTCTTTTTCTCCACAAAAAATTTGTAGTTTTGGTTAACAATATTTTGTTTTGCTACTTATCATTCTATTGATACATAAATCTTTAATACACCAACCAATAATAAATTGGTTCAAATAATAAAGGTATTGCGGTCTTTAAGTAGACCCATTTAATTAACTTATTTTTGAACTTATGCAAACAACTTATGTAATTTTTATATATTATTATAAGTTTGTCAATGTAGTTTATGATAAAATAGCTTATTAAAATATAATTTTCACCAATTGAAACTTATCAAATGACATAAAACCTAATTTATATTACATAAACTCAAAAATAAGTTAATTCAAACGAACCCTACATGGTCAAGAATTTGATCCATAACGTAGATTTGTGTATGCAGAAGATTCACTTTGGAGGAGAGAACTATCATTAGATCTTTAAAAGAAATTTTAGTCACCACTAATAGTGGATGTTTTGTATCTACAATAACTATAATTTTTTTAATCAGCAATATAGAAGCTATAAAGTAAAATTATATATATTATTATGTACTTCACAATGTAAAATTTTAGTTTAAGTTTTTTTTGTGGACATGTGTAAACATGATCCCATTATAGTTTATTCGATATTATTTAACATTTTCTTGTATTTTAAAGGGGATGAGCATATGCTTTCAGAAAAATGGAGAGGGTGTGTGAGTATATCAAGATTCGTGTAGGCCCGAAAACAAGCAAGAGAATAAATGTACAAAGTTTTCTCTCTCGGTCCTCCACGTTTTTTTTTTTTTATTTTCAAAAATCCGATTTTGTTCTTAACAAAAAATTCGGTTTGCAGAAACCAAAATTTTTTTAGTTTAAATTTCAGGAAATTTCGGTTTCTAAAAACCAAAGTTGTATTTCAAGACAAAAAAAATCCGATTTATATAGAAACTGAAGTTTTTATTGAAGGGCAAAACAGAAAATTCGAGGATAAAAAACAAACATGGAGACTTGAAGAGAAAACATCTAAATATACAATTCGTAGCACCTGCCAAAATTTTCTTTAATTTCTTTAAAAAGTGAGCACATTCTATTGCAAATCAGAATTAACCTTGGCCTTTTTAATGATGCAAATCATCATGTCATTAGATTCAGAATCATTAACATTCTCAGAACAAGTATTTCATAATTAACACTAACTAGTATCCAGACCCACGGGTAGAAATGCGTTTGTAGATTTATTGACTTATAAATAATATATTTTAATATATTTTACAAAAAAATGTCAGTGTATCAATATATCGGTATAAATATAGACTACAATATAAATAAAAAAAATAAGATTGATTCCCGTATTAATATTTAAGCAGAAATATAGGTTCCCGTTGAAATTAAAAGAAAAAAAGTCTCCTTATTAATATATGAATAATAGATGATCTATAACTGAATTATGGATCAAAAGCAGAAATATAGGTTCCCGTTGAAATTAATATTTAGTTCAATGTCTAATATGATGATCTATAACTGAATTATGGATCAAAAGCACACCGCACATTTTTTGCGTTATTTGTATGTTTTCACATAATTTTTTTAAATAAGTACAAAATATTTAAATGAATCTACAATCATGATCATTGGTTATGAAATTTCAAATTAACACACACATACAAAAATAAGAAATATGATAATCTTCATCTCCCATAATCTCTCAAATAGATAAAATCAATCATTGTGAAATACTTAAATTTGGTAACAATTTTAGTGAAAAGAGTTTAAAATAGAGAATCAACTATACTTATTGAAAAACTATAACATAGTCGGCAACAATACATACAAATATTTCAAAGCACTTCAAGAAATCACCAACTTGTTGTCATAATTAATGCATATTAATTTGTTTTTTTGGGTTACACTGCATATATTTGTTGTTTCTATTATTCTCGACTAAAAAAATTATAAAGTTGATAAAAAATAATTTCTCTATGAGAATTATGGAAGAGACTTCGAGGTTTCGTAATTTTTATTTGAGGTGAATATGAATTACAAAAAAAAAAAAAAAACTAAAATGCATGTTTGTATCAATATATATGAGTAAAAATATAGACTACAATTTTTAAATAACAAAAAAAATTTGATTCCCGTATTAATATATGCCTAAAAATAGATTTCATATAAAAATTATAAAGTAAATAGGTCTTCATATTAATATATGAGTAAAAATATAAATCTAAGTAGATATTATAAAAAAAGCCATCTATTAATGCATAAGTAGGAATACACGTTCCCGACTAAATTACAATAAAAAATAGGCCCCGTATTGATATATATATGAGTTAAAAATAGGCCACGTAAAAATTTTTTTTTTTAAAAAAAGGCTTCCGTATTAATAGATGAGTCAAAATCTAAACTATAGTATATATTACAAAATAAAATAGATCTCGTATTAATTATATATATGTAATCCTTAACCCATGTGTCCAAGGGATGCTATGCTATTGGTGTTGAGAATATATATGTAATGACTAAAATTAATTATATAATAATAATAATTATTTTAAAATAATTACAAATCTTTTTTCTTGACTCATAAATAATTACAAATCTGTTTTTTTTTTTTTTTTTGTCAGGTAGCCTAGTGGCTTGAAATTCACCTCTTAAAGGTGAATACGTGGGTATACCAGGTTCGAATCTTGATCCCTGCATAAATGTGCAATGTCCTTTACCAATTGAGCTCATGAGGACAATAATTACAAATCTTAAATACGATTAATTGACAATTATGAAAATATATGAAATTTCAATACACCAAAATTACAAAGGTAATAAACCAACCAAACAAAAACATACAATATCAATAAAAAGAATAAGAATAAATATTAAAATTTTTATAAATAAAGACTTAGTACTATAACATCGGTTGATACTTCTTAATCGTAAGTTGTGTAAGGAATAATATAAATCTCTATATGGACCTGCAAATAAAAAATTATAGCTCAAAATTAGTATGATTATGAGTAATCATAAAGATATCATTTAAATACAAAGCTTATATTAACAAAAAATGTATGTAACATCTTCAAATCTTCATGATGTTTTTAATTGGAATCACTATTATTTTCTTTGATTTGGTAGAGAAGTAGCAAAAAACAAATCACTATTGTTTTTTTGATATAGTAATGTAGTAGAAAAATGTAAATCATATGCGAGAGACCACAAAAACAAAACAATGAAGATCGGTCAAAGTGAATGTGAAGAAAAAAAAATAGAGAACAAAGAAACATATCTAAAAAAATGTGATGGAAGACAACTTTTAAAATGTAATAAAAATTAGTAAATGTGAAAGAAATAAAGAAAGAAAGAAAGAAAGAAAGAAAGAAAAGAAGAAAGAGAAATACCTTTGAAATGTGATGAAAATCAACCTAAAAACATCTCTTAAATAATACTTCTACCTATAATAGATCAATGAAATAATTGTCTGAATTAAAATAAAAATATTTTATTGATTACGTATTAATTACATAAAAAATGAAAGTTCTAAGAAGTGAACAAAGAGAAGAATTGAGAATTCTTTTCAAATTTTAAATAAAACATTACATTTAAGTAATAATGCATTTTTTCCCTTTATTACAATT
Organism: Trifolium fragiferum; assembly: GCA_954870985.1. Taxonomy (NCBI): domain Eukaryota; kingdom Viridiplantae; phylum Streptophyta; class Magnoliopsida; order Fabales; family Fabaceae; genus Trifolium; species Trifolium fragiferum. Next base: position 6,103,301 of record OX940796.1, read on the forward strand.
GATTATTATTGATTACATATTCAAAAATAAAACATTTCCTATTAGCCCTTAACAATAAATAAAACATCATCTATATATAAGTTTTCACGTTTCTTTTTTTTTTTTTTTTTTTTTTTTCTTTTCATAAAACACTACCTATAAAAATAAAACACTACATTATAATAATTTCTTTATGTGTTTACTATTAAAATGCTAATTTCCAAATTCCAATGTCATTATTCTTGACAAAAAAAAACACTAATATATTCTTTATCATTAAAATGTTAATTTCCTTATATGTTTGCAAATAATAAAATGTATGTAATTATGAATTGAGTAAAATGTTAATTTCCTTATATACTTACATGTACAACTTGATATGGTTTTGTTATTCCTTAATTGCATTAGTCAACTAATAAATTCATTTAATTCATTTATTGCTAAAACAATATGAGAGGAGAATGTTTGTGGGAATGCCATGTGTACACTTACATTTGAAAAAAGGCTCTCAAATTATATATATAGAGATGATACAAAAATGGATCATTTAAGCAACATAAAATTCATAGAGAAAACAGATATTTAACGAGACATACGATAAGGACCAAAAAATATATCTTGGAATTTGTCTGAATATGCATATGAAAATCAAAATATGGATCCCTTAAACCAAAATCGTGTTGGAGATTAACCAAACAAAGAGAACAACTTAGAGAAAAGTTTTGGTAATGAAAAGAATTGAGAATGAAAAGTGTAAATTTTATTGATTATATGAGGTGTATATATACAAGAGTTTCCTAACTACCTAGGACAAAAAAAAAACTAACTGAAAATACAGCTGTACATAGCTCACTGAAACAGAGCTTCAGAAAAGCAGAGCTTCAGAACACACTGAGCTTCAGAAGCTGATGAGCTTCAGAAGATGCGAAACTCGATAAGCTGCTGAGCTTCAGAACCCAAGGAGCTCCAAAAGCTAAGACCATGTTTCGTAGCTTGGCTTACAAAACCAATACTCCTCCTTAAGACAAGCTATCGAAACATACAATTCCTATTTCCCTCATGAGCTTGAGGAACGGATCTCTCTTCATAGCCTTGGTCATTAGATCAGCTTGTTGGTTCTCAGTGGGGCAATACTCCAGAATCAACTTCGCCTTATTAACTTGGTCTCTGAGAAAATGAAACCGAGTTTCAATGTGCTTGCTCTTGCCATGACTAACAGGATTCTTAGCTAAATTGATTGCTGATTTGTTGTCAAGCTTCAGCACCACTGTGATGTCTTCAACAATCCCTATCTCACTGAGAAGTGATTGTAACCAGTTAGCATGACAAGCTGCTAAAGACCCTGCTACATACTTTGCTTCACAGCTTGAGAGAGCTATGACTGACTGTTTCTTAGAGCACCAAGACACAGGTGCATTTTGAAATTTAAACAAGTATCCACTGGTGCTCTTCCTTTCTATCTTATCACCACACCAGTCAGCATCAAAAAATCCACACAACTCTAGCTTTCCATTACCCTTAGAGTATGGAAACAGCACACCATAGTGGATTGTACCATTGATGTATCTAAGTATCCTCTTTGCTGCTAGCAAATGACACTTCAATGGTTTGCTCATAAACCTGCTAACATAACCTACTGCATAGCTTATGTCAGGCCTGATTTGACACAAGTATCTCAATGAACCAACTAGCTGCCTGAACATAGTTGGATCAACACTGTCACCACCTGCCTCTTCATCAAGCTTGACCTTAGTATCTGCAAGTGTGACTGATGAGTTGCAGTCAAGCATCTCAAACTTCTTCAGAATCTCAGTAGCATACTTGGATTGATGTAGTATCATTCCCTTTGGAGTTTCCAAGAGCTCCATGCCTAGGAAGTAGGTCAGCTTCCCTAGGTCAGTCATTTCAAATTCACACTTCATCTGTGATTTGAACTCCTCTATTTCTGTAGGTGAGCTACCTGTCACCAACAGGTCATCCACATACAAGCATATGATCAACATATGCTTCCCATCACTGCCTTTTCCATAAACACCATACTCTACACTGCATTTCTTAAAACCTTGTGTGACAAGGAACTGGTCAATTCTCTTGTTCCAAGCTCTTGGAGCTTGCTTCAGACCATACAAGGCTTTGTTCAGTTTCAGCAACTTTGTCTTCCTTGCCCTTCAGTTCAAACCCTGGAGGCTGCTTCACATACACATCTTCCTTTAGGGGTCCATTCAGAAATGCTGACTTCACATCTAAATGAAATAGGGGCCATCTTCCACTACAAGCTAGAGCAATCACTAGCCTGATAGTTTCATGCCTTGCCACTGGAGAGAACACTTCATCATAATCCAACCCTTGCCTCTGCAGGAAACCTTTAGCTACAAGCCTTGCTTTGTACTTGATTATCTTGCCTTCAGGGTTTTGCTTTGCCTTATATAGCCACTTCACATCAATTGCTTTCTTGTCTGATGGTAGATTACATAAATCCCAGGTCCTGTTCTTCTCAATTGACCTTAACTCTTCATTCATAGCTTCCTTCCAGACCTTGCTCTTTAGTGCAACCTTCACATTAATAGGCTCAGTATAAGCTAGCATAGCATAATGCACAATTTCTCCTTCATTGTCTACTATGTTATCTGAAGCCATCTCACAATCAGCTAGTCTTCTAGGAATTTGAACTTGTCTCTGAGGTCTAATTGGTTGAACTATGTCATCATCATCACTTGAAGTTTGCATATCTTCATCAAGGCCTGTACCATGATTCTAATTCACAGATGTGATTGGTTCATTGTTCTGATCTGAATCATCAACTAAGTCCACTTCACAAGCTTTTTTAGATGTTGATTTTTGTTTCCAATCCCAGTTATCATTCTCAATAACCTTCACATCTCTACTGATTTCAACCTTATCAGTGATGGGATTGTACAATCTATAAGCACTTGTTCTATGATATCCTACCAATATCATAGCTTCACTCTTGTCATCCAGCTTCTTTCTCTTGGTATCAGGGATGTGCTTATAGCATAGGGAACCAAACACCTTCAGATGTGACACACTTGGCTTGACTTCTGACCAAACCACCTCTGGAACTTTGTCTACCAGTCTCTTTGTAGGTGATCTGTTGAGGATGTATACTGCAGTAGCCACTGCTTCTCCCCAAAACCTCTTTGGCAGCTGCTTCTGCTTAACCATACTTCTAGCCATGTTAAGTATACTTCTGTTTCTCCTTTCAGCAAGACCATTGTGTTGAGGAGTGTATGGTGCTGTAACTTCATGAATTATGCCTTGACTCTTGCAATAATTCTCAAATTCTGTTGAAGTATACTCACCTCCACCATCAGTTCTCAACACTTTGATTGGCTTTCCACTTTGCTTCTCAACCAGTGCCTTAAACTTCTTGAACACATCAAAGGCTTCACTCTTAGCCTTTATGTGATACAACCATGTCATTCTAGAGAACTCATCTACAAATGTTATGAAATATTTGTTTCCACTAGTAGATAACACATCTATAGGTCCACAAACATATGAGTGTACAACATTCAACACCTCACTAGACCTCATTGGTAGATGATTTTTGAATGAATCCCTAGGCTGTTTTCCAAGTAGACAGGTAGTACAAGTCTCTACAGGAGCTATTACACTAGGCAGACCTAACATCATGTTCTTTGAATTCAATAGTGACAAGCTTTTGAAATTCAAATGACCATACCTCTTGTGCCATAGTTCATTGTCCTTGATCTCAGTTGATGCAGCTAAACACTCATGTTCAATTGCTTTCAACTGTGTCTTGAAAGTCCTGTTCTTGCTTTGAATTGACTTAAGGATCAAATTCTGTTTTGAATCAAACAACTTCAGTGTTCCATCTTCCAAAACCACCTTAAATCCTTTGTCAAGTAACTGACCTACACTCATCAAGTTACACTGCATCCCAGGCACATACAAGACCTTCTCAATCACTGACTTTCTTCCATTCTTCCTCTGAATGACTACATTGCCAATTCCCTTAGCATCAATGGATTTACTGTTGGCAAGTTTGATTTTTGTGTTGAGACAACTATCAAAATCAGTCAAAATGTTCCTGTTTCCAGTCATATGGTTTGAACAACCTGTATCAAAATACCATTCCATAGATTCTGCAGTCTCATCAGTGATAGTCACCATGAAACTTACATCATCATCTGAATCCTTGTTCTCAGCCAAATTTGCTTCTTCACCATTTTTCTGATTCTTGATTTTCTTCTCATTCCCACATTCACTTGCATAGTGTCCAAACTTTGAACACTTGAAGCATTGAATGTGACTCTTGTCTTTCTTCTTTGAGTTGCTCTTCTGTTTCCCTCCTCCTCCATTAGAGGATTCAGGCTTGTCTTCAACACTTTCTTTGCCATTCTTGCTCTTCTGCCCATTTTTCTTATTGTTCTGGAACTTCTTGAATTTTGCATACAAGGCTTGCTCATCTTCCTTGACCTGGTCCTTATCACCATGCTTCATCTCATGAGCCTCAAATGTACTCTGCAAATCTTCAAGCTTCACCTCACTTAGATCTTTAGTCTCTTCAATTGTCACCACTATGTGATCAAACTTTGAAGTTAAAGTCCTAAGCACTTTCTCTACAGTTTCTTGTTCTTCAAGATTACTTCCACAATTCTTCATCTGATTAGTGAGTGTCACTAATCTTGTGAAATAATCTGAGATCTTTTCATCACCCTTCATCTGCATTAATTCATATTGCCTCTTTAATGCTTGTAATTTGACCTTCTTTACCTTAGCATCACCACCATAACACTTCTGCAATATGTCCCATGCACCTTTTGAAGTCTCTGCATCTGCTATCTTTTCAAAAACCTTTGAATCCACACACTGATGAATCAAGAACAAGGCTTTGTGTCTTTTCTCATGGCTTCTCTGTGAGTTGTTCTTTGTTCTTCATTTGCATTTGCTGGGAGTGGAGCAACCTCTGCATTCACTTGATCATACACCTCTTGAAAAGTGAATATCACCTTCATTTGCTTCACCCAAGTATCCTAATTTTTTCCATCAAACACTGGCAGGTTTGCATGAAAATTTTTGTTTCCAACCATGGTTGATTGTAGTGATCAACCAACAAATCCTTCTACACCAGAAAGACTTGGTAAAGATCAAGTCTTGATCACTTCTTGATCAAGGTCCCTTGGAACGTACAATGCTCTAGATACCACTTTGTTGGAGATGAACCAAACAAAGAGAACAACTTAGAGAAAAGTTTTGGTAATGAAAAGAATTGAGAATGAAAAGTGTAAATTTTATTGATTATATGAGGTGTATATATACAAGAGTTTCATAACTACCTAGGACAAAAAAAATAACTGAAAATACAGCTGTACATAGCTCACTGAAACAGAGCTTCAGAAAAGCAGAGCTTCAGAACACACTAAGCTTCAGAAGCTGATGAGCTTCAGAAGCTAATGAGCTTCAGAAGCTGATGAGCTTCAGAAGATGCGAAGCTCCAGAAGCTGAGAGGCTTCAGAAGCTAGGACCATGTTTCATAGCTTGGCTTACAAAACCAATAAATCGACGGTTCTCATACAAGACCATTAACATATTTCAAAATAACTATCTAAACTCATAAGTTGTTTAATCTCAAAATGTCAACCACAAAGGCAATACATTGTTATAAGATAAACAATACATCTGAGAGCAATGACAATGACCGAAAAATAAACCTGATTATAAGAAATTTGTTACTATAGAATACATCTACTAGAATAAATGTCAAATCGTCCCGTGAGCTTAACTCAGTTGGTAGGACAATGCATTATATATGCAGAAGGGTCGGAGTTCGAATCCTAATCATCCCACTTATCCACCTTAAAGGTGGAATTTCTAGCCACTAAACTACTTAACAAAAAAAAAAATATCAATATCTTTGTTAACAAAAATTACCTTACCATAGTAAAACAATCAAGTGAATTATTATAGTCTCTAAATGTCATACAAAGAACAGGGAAATGGCAATGATCATACCAAGCCTTGCATCCAATTAATAAAAACTAATAAAATAACATGCATGAAATAAACTGGAAACATAAGGAAATATTTTGTGTCTTGCAAAGTGACAAATGTCACAAACAATTTTATTATCATGAGTAATATCACACACACAAAAAGACTAAATTAACTTTCTTGAAACTCTAATTCATATTGGAATGGTCATGCCAATTAGTGGCTATTGGGATAGAATTCTCCTTCCTCCAAGTAGCTATTCGGGTTTTCTTTCGGGTCTCCTCCTCTTCTTCAAATGAGAAAGTCATATCCGCTTCATTTTCAGCCACTATTTCAGCTTGATCGACTTGCACCTCATTTTGTGGAATCAAGAGCTCCTGATGAGGAACATTAACATGCACAATAGGATTTACTCCCATTTGTCTTGGTCGAGTGTTATTAACATCTTCTAGAAGTGATAAATGTAACCTATCCTTAGGTAAAATCTGCTATAGTCTCTCTCGGATAATCACCACACCGTACTCGGTTGTAGAACTAGTATGTCCAATAAAACTAAATGACTATTACCACGATCAATTTCTCACCCGTCGTGATTCGAATCTTCCAAGAAATCAATTTTACGGATTCCTGAGTGAACCAAATGTCCTCCGGGCATCATCTGTACAATACTCGAAAATACATACAAGAAACACGTACAAATAACAAGAACAAACAAAAATAAGGTGAATTACTAGTAAACAAATTTAATATTAATTTAGCATAAAGAATTTTTTTAAAAGAATACATATCAGCAAAATTTATTTAAGCATAAGTAAAAAATATATTTTTTTCACTTATTAATTTGTTGACGATTAAAGTAAATTGGGTTTTCTTTTTCTTCATTACATTAGCTTGCGAGATTTATTGGACCTTTATTAGACTCATGCATGTATTCCTTAACTATTCTTCTCTTAATTTCTCTCTTTCTTTCCTCTCTTCAATCGTAAACTCTACTCCATGAAGATTTCTTTCCTAATGAGCATAAGGTCGTTTCGGCGACTATAACAAAATTGTTTGTACTTAGGTAGTTATAAAACTTTAAACCCCAATCATTATAGTCTGATCGCACTACCTTATTTATAGATAGTCTAGTTTTGTCAGGCTCCCCATGTCGGGTTTTACGAGTACCTTATTTCGAAACACAAGTGTCCTCGATAAGTCCTCAAAATAACCAAACCATAACTATCCTCATTCCCATGTTTTAGCTCCCCACCTATCCTTATCATTTGTTCAAGACCAGAACCACTCTTTAGAATTCTTACTGCCCCTTTAGTTACTTATTGTTTCATTGATGCATTTTATTTTAATTCGGATTCAAAATTTAACAGTACCACTTTAGTTAACCTTATACATGAAAAATCAAACACAATTAACAATTGAGACTATAATCCAAATAGATACATTTATCAATCAACAATAAAATTAACTAATTAGTTCAAAATCCATCAATCTAACATTAAATTAGCTGTTATTTATTTTCTTTTTAAAAGCTAGAGGATTTGATTAAATTGCCTGAGTCATGACAGATTTTTAACAAACTAAAAGATAAATCGATTAATTTAAAAGAAAGATATGGTAAATAGCTTTATCTTCTTTGTGATAAAGAATTCACACAACATAGACAATGTCAAGTATAACATATATAATATTATATTAACACTTTTATGTAATAAAAATAGTGTCGTAATTAGATTAATGAAATTTGGAAATAGTAAGACTCAAATACAATTTACCTTTGATCATAGTCAATTTTAAGGTGTTTAATTAGTAAGATTAATTTACGTATTCCTTTTTAAAGATGTCTACTACACATCTCTTATTATGCTTGACAAGTTCCATCATCAAATTCGTTCAACAAACGTTTTTCTTTCTTCCAATTTATTCGATTCACATGTTTATTTTGTCAATTGGAAAAATTTCAAGTAAGCTCATTATAACTACTCTACACTAATTTATTTACAATTGTTTCTTTTCTTTATTAACATATTGTATTAAGATTTCAACACGAAAAATCTCACATAAGTTTTTCACTTAATTTTAATCAAACATTCATAAAACTTATGCAGACACTTGAACTTGTTTAGAAGTAATTCCCCTTACCTTTGGGTAATTCTGTTGCGAGATTACTTCCGTTGATAGTTTCGATGTCATCTTGAAAGCAGCCAATTTGTGTTTCTCAGGTGTTTGAAAGCGCGCGTTTCTATTTTTCTTTTATAGGGGCTTTGAAGGCGTAGGTGGACTAACACATATTACTTGTTTTATTTTTATCTTTATTTATTTTTTCTTTCCAAAATACCTAACTCAACAAGCTTTAAATTATTCCTTTTTTTTATTATTTATTTAATTGGCTGTTTAAACAAAATATAAATGTTTGTTTATTTCTTTTTTTTCATTATTTATTTAATTGGCTGTTTAAACAAAATATAAAAGTTTGTTACAATAAATCTTTTCTTTCTTTAGAATTTTTACTCAAGATGTTGTGCATAAATACATTTTTATTTCTTCAACAAATTTATCATTATATATATATATATTTCTAAAGTATAATAAAACTTAAACAATTATGTGAGTCTGTTACAAATAGTCTCTAAAAAGACATTAAAACTACCTAAACTTTAACAAATATTAACCTTTCAAGGAGGATTTTCTGATTTTTTTTTTATTTAGATTTTTCATAAGCCAAAATCGTGTAGTAAGTTTGAATGATTAAATATTTTACTTTTTTTTTTTATCCAAAGCTACTTGGTGTACCGCACTGTAAATTGAATTCATTATCCCTCTAGACAAAATTACCTAGTGCTTTCGATGCAAGTGCAAATTGTTTCATAGCTTCACAAAAGCAAACAAAATTTACAAACTAATTGTATATTGTTTCATGGCTTCACAAAAGCAGAAATAAAGTTTATGAAAAAATAAATTATTCATAAAGTTCTTGAACAAATTTGGGATCTTCAACCAATCCAGCCAACTTCTTGAAGACAACCTGAATGACCTTCTCAAAACCCTCCTTAGAAAGGAGGGCTTCAGAATGCTTCCCTCCTCCTCCACGGGGGAATGTTTTCCCCCATTCCTTTCTTGGAGAGCTTCCAAAACTGCTTTCTTCAACCGTTTCTCAATTTGTCTCACGGACTTCTCAGCCAACCCTTTAGCAAAAACTCCATCCTTTAAAATGGCCTTCAACTTAAAACCATGAGCAGCAATTGCAGTCTTCAAAGTTTGTTTTTCATTTTGAAGCCATTTTTTCTTGAAAATGGCTTCATCAATCTGACCAGTCTGACGCGCAAACTTCCTCACCGATCGGTGAGAAAGATGCTCAGATAATGGATGCTTCCAGAAGTCCTTTTCACTGAAGTGTTGGCCATCAACAATTCTTTCAAAATTCCTCTTCTCAACCTCTGTCCAAGAGGTATGAGAAGATGGAGCCACAACATTGATAGGTATAGCCTTGAGAGCTCCTCCAGCATCTTTTAGGGTCTGAACGCCACCAACATTTGCAATCTTCAATTTGACCTTCATGTTTCCGGGGAGAACTTTCAGGGAATGGCTCATATTTTTTGAACCTTTACTATATATATATATATATATATATATATATATATATGAAGTAGTATGGAACATTTAAAATAAAATAAAATAAAGAGATAAGAAAATAAGAACAGGCATCCATGAGAAAAAAAATTAGGGTTTGAAAGTG